>JBBPLN010000861.1:0-12505 GCA_038089815.1 Sutorius eximius
TTGGACTTGCACCTGGCCGGCCATCGACGTGGCGCTAATCATGGACCAGGACGAGGATCCAGCGGTCGTCACCACCGTCCTAAATCCAGGGCCGGTCCCGGTCCCAGTCGCATTTCCAGTTCCAGCTCCAGTTGTAGTCCCGGTCCCGGCTCCACCCTGCGTCGCCAACGCCGCCGCCCCGGGCTCACTCCCTGTGTTTGCGCCCGCTCCCGCGTTCGGCCCCGTCGTCGTATTCGAAGGTACGATCGTAAAATCAGCCGAAAAGATGACCGTACCGGCTGGCCTGTTCGTCGTAAACCGGAGCGTACTGTGCGTCCAAACATTCGTTCGCCAGCGCGAGAGCAGAAAGAAAATACAGGATCGTCAGCGCCACAATCCAACCGCCCAATCGGTCGCCAAAAAAATCTCGTATCTCGTATCTCGATTTGAGATGCTCATCTCGCATCCTCGATGGCCGGTGTATGTGTCCGCAATGCGCGATGCGCACGACGCCATCACCGCCATCCCGCCCCGCTCCACCTTCGCCCTGGCCCTCGGATCAGGCTCGCCCACGCCGGTTTAGGTCTTGGATCTCGATTGTTCGATTCCTCCGAGGAGGCACCAACAACCCACGATCAACTCGGACATCCATCCGAAGGCCAGAAGGCCAGAAGATCCGAAGGCAAAGACAATAAGGCCTAATTGAACGCAAACGCAAACGCAAAATGCGCAAAGTCATCAAGACATGAGGCACATCGCAAGCACCCCGTACTACACGGTAGGTACACCGTAAGCACCGAGGACAAACCCCGGCCGCACCCCACGCCAAAAAAAAAAAAGAACCGTGACAAAACATAAAAGAGAGACCCACTAGTTGCACCCGTCCCTCAATACCGCAGGGACCATCACCCGACACGCCTTCATCATCGGATCCACACGCGAAGCCAACCGCGCGAGGCACGTCTACCACAATCGTAATCGCAATCGTAATCAGTCCACAGCGGTCATCACGATTCCCAAATCCCGATTCGATTCGTCCGTCCGAGTCGTCCACGATTCGAATATTCATATTCGCAATTCATCAACACCATTAACCCATCATATCAGCAACCCGCAGCGAAACCAATCACATCACCCACCTCAGAATTAACACACCACAACGACACATCTACCCTCCCCATCTCGTCTAACCTCGGCACCTGCCCATCATCGATCCATCTCACGTACGCCCCCTGACCGACGGTCCATACCGTCCCCTGGACAGGCTGCGTCGGGTATATCGAAGCCGACACACGGGCGAGCGGGAGGAACGACAGAGACCCGAGGACGGCAAGGAATGCGCAGGGGTGGAACATGGCTCGTTTATTTTCTTTATGTTTGTATGGAAACGAACGGAGGGACGATACAGACCCGCTGTGTGAAAGAAAGCGATTGAGACGATAACAAAGACGTGTCACCGAGCGAAACTGGACGCGACATGGATCACGTGCATGGAAAATCAACCATCGCATTCAACGCGTTCGAGTACCGTAATCATGAGTCTACTGAATACTAGGCTAACAAACGAACGAAAAGCACTAAACGAGGGGCAATACAAGTATGAGTAAGCTACACCCTTTCTCTTCCGAGTTTGACCAGAATAAGAACGAAAAAGAGGGAAAGAGAGAGAGAGAGAGGACATGCCGGTCGGAAAACATACGTCGCCAGTCGTGAAAATCTAACATCAAACAATACAACTCACATCAACCGCTCCGTCATCTGCACCGCGCGGAGCCAAATCTCCCCGGGACGACTGTCCACCTCATCAGCCCGGCACCAAACGCGCACCAAATACACACGTACCTCTTTTCGCGCAAGATCCGCCACACCCGCTTATTCTCCTTCTCCTTCTCGTTTCGCATCTTGGTCGCGAGAGTCTCCGCCCGAGGCGGAAACACACCCGGCCCACACCGCGCCTGCAGATCCGTCAGACCTTCGTTCGTCCCCTCCGACTCGAGCACCACCGTGCCATACCAGCCGGGATCAATGTAAAACCCTTCAACACCGGGGATAGGAACGCGCGCCGACCGCGAACGCGACACGGCCTGGGTCTGAGTCTGGCCCTGCCCTTGCGATGGCACCGCAGGCGCACGGATGGTGAAGCTGGAGCGGTGTACCCACCGCACGACGTCATGCAACGCGCCGTGTGGGCTGTAGGAAGCGTGATGGGTCAGCATGGATCCAACGAGCGGTGGAGCAGGCAATACGTACGTCTCCGTCCGCGCGCGGTCTTGGAGCAGCTGCAGGTTGGTCGCGATCTCCCGGCCCCATGGACTTACGTCAATGTAGACGAGGGGATTGCAATGGGGATTGTGCGCCGCAGAACCGCCAATGCGGACGACGCGATGGAAGTATGATGGAGAGAACGCCAGGCTGTGGAAGTATGGCGACAGCTCACCCACGCGGGAGTACCTGTAGTCCAGATCCTACAAGACCGTCGGTCGAAAGGTGCACACGCGTATCCAAGGAGAAACATACCACGAGGTAGCGCCCATCCCAGATCAGTCGACCGAGGTTGCCCTCATCCCCAACGGCAACGTCCCACACGACATCACCCACCCGAAGAAGCTTAAGGACACCAGACCGTTTCAACTCAGCCTCACACTCCATAACGCTCGCATCCGATAACCAGTCTCCGTCGGGAGAAGGAACAAACACGCGTAGAACCGGTGCACGCCCGGGTCGGAAGAGAGGCGAGTTGAACCTCGCCCGCACTGACGACGAGTAGATCGGACTCGGGTCGCTCTTCCCATGAGAGTGGGAACGCGAAGACGTCGGGGATGGTGCCCGGCTTGATACGCTGTTTTGACGCGTGCCTGGGCTCGATCCGTTGGTCGTCCGGGTGGACTCGGCCGCCTGCAGCGTCTTGAGGTACCGCTCCTCGGACTCGGCCTGCGCTCGGAGGCGAAGAACAAGTCGCGTATATGCCCGCGTTGTGTTCGCAAGGACAAGAATATCTGGTGCTTCAGAAGCCGTCGGAGCATCCCGTTTCGCTATTTTAGACTGCAAGTACGCTGTAGAAAGCCGGGCGTACTGATGAGCTGGCATCGCGACGCCCCTGAGGTAGTTATGGAGATCCTACGAAACGTCAGTACAAGTAAAACGTAACAGCAGTGCTAAACTTGCCTTCAACGACAACTCGATTGGCTCCGCCCATTCATAGTTCCATTTCGAGTACCCGACCGTGCTTAGAAACCGTTCCAGAACAAACTCGCGCAGAATTCTGCTCTGGAACAGCTCCCGAATCTGCTTGTTCGCACTGTAGAGCGCAAGCCACTGGGAATAGGTCAGATAGGACAAAAGTAGCGGCAACAAGTTCGCGTCCGACATGAATGCGATGATCGGGAAGTAGGTCGGTGGAGGGGGTGTCGGCTCACGAGGCGGCTCCTCCACCACCTCGTCCTCCTTGTCCGACGTGAGCTGCGCAACGACCTCTGCGACAACGGGAGGCGGCGCCTTTTCCAACCACAGGCCACGGCGTTGCTGACGCGCGACCTTGTAGTCGTCGGGCGTGACTGGCGTCGGGGGCGCCTTGTCCGCGATAACAGCATCATCGGGAGGCAGTGTCGTGGCGGACAGGGACGGAGGCGTGCTGGGCGTCTTGGCGTGTCCATCCTCGCTCGAGAGACCGTCCTCTTTGCTCGGCGGAGACAAAGATGGCGTTCCGCTGGACGACGACGGTGTCCGCGGCTTGAGCATTTTCACACCCTTGGATCGCGCAAATGGGTCATTATCGAGGAGCAGAGGATCGCCCGGCTGAGGCAAGACAGTGTGGGAAGGGGGCGTGCCTGGTTTTTGGGGGGTGCTGGGACGTGCCTTGGTCAGGACGCGAGGACGAGCGTATTCACAATTTGCATCGCCCCTGGCGACGGCAGAAGGCGTACGCTCTAGTGCCCCGCGGCCCAGGCTGCTCTTGCTTGCCTTGCGGCCCAGCGATGGGAGCTCGGTTGAGTGCAGAGTTGGACTGAGACCCGAAGCCTCTTGCAAATGTGACTCGATTTGAGAGACGGCCCGAAATAGGGACGAGATAGACCCTTTGGAGCCCTTGCGCCGTTGAGGTGGTGACGCCTCGAGAGACGTGTATTCGGTGGGCGGAGAAGGATAGGGATTTTGCGCGTGCATAGCCCTGGCCGGGCCACTAGGTTGTGGTGTAGCCGACACGGCGGCGAAAATCAGCGGTCCCTTGCGCAAATGTGGGCCGACCGAGTCTGGGTTCCCTGAGCGGAGCATGTCGTACAACATGGGTGTTCGCACGTTGGGTTCTGGATGTGACGCGGATCGTGCGGGCGATTTAACGCGCTCGGGGTAGCTGGTGAGAGGTGCAGGCGGTGCGGTGGGAGGGCGATGCACGTGGGGGTTGGAGGAGAATGGCGAAGTGACGGCAGACGCGTTGTAGCCGACAGAAGGACCGCGTAGGGGTACGGATGCATTGTTGGATGTCTGTTCGGTTTATATAAGACGTTAGGCTAAAGGATATCATGTCACATTACGAACGGGATGGGAATTGCTTGAATGACCTAATCGTGACCTGACATCAATTACCTAACACAAAATCAAGGTTAATAAACGCGAGCAAACAAGAGCGCGCAGATAGACGTCAAGAGATCGCAGCGTGTACGCCACCATCGAGAGCACGTAGAGCGCCCGGGGGGATAATCACCGAGCTCCACCATCGCACTACCGACACCGGGCACAGCGAGTCCGGAGATGGACTAATGAAAAGCTGCGGAATACGGGGTGCATGTGCAAAAGGAAAAGTAGACTCACCTCGGTCGGAGGGGGGACTGAGCTGGGTGACGTAGAGGTGGGATACGATCCGTTGGTTCTCCGGGTGGTATCGGTGTGGTTGCTGGTAGAAGAAAGGCTGGAACTCGATCCAGGCTTCTGTGGCGATAGGTGATGGTGGGGGTGATAGGACGAGGGGGGATGTCGAGCGACCATTTTCGAATCCTGGGAAGAAGGAACGGGAGAAGCGTGATGCCGTATGGGTTGGGGATATTGATGGACGACCGAGGTCACGTTGGCTGCAGATAAGGATTCTTCAAAGTCAAAGCTGGAAGAGGGAACCGTCTGTCCGCGAAGCACGGCGGGCGAGGTGGAGGGGCGGGCGAGCGACGAAGAGCGCACACTTTGTTTTTGTGTGGGAGTGCGGTTACCAAGGGCGTCGCCTTTCGGATGAACAAGCTGCGGGACGGGACGGACGTGGTTAGTGATCTTTCGCGGACTTGATACCGTGGCAACCGGACTCGAACGAGAAAGGGGGGTCTCAGAGATGGTGGGTACATCAACGGAAGCGTTGTTAGCTAGATGAACAATGGCAAGTCAGACGACAACCTGTCAAGTGGTCGAACGAACGGACCGGGGGTGGGCTTCTTCGATGACGGTTCGGCTACGTGGGGGCGGGCATGACTATCTAAGCGAGGGGCGTCGGCGAACGCCTTCCATGGATCCCAGACGTCGTCGAGGGAGAGGTACTCAGGGGGTGGTGAGGGAAGGGCGACGACGGGCGGGGACGCGGCGGGGGGGAGGGACGGCGCGAGGGGGTTCGGTTCGGGATCGGCGAGAGAGAGGGAGAGGAGGAGGGGCGGGAGGGACGGTGGTGCAACGTCGGAGCGCCTGTCGGGCAACTTTGTGTCGCGAAAGGATGCCTTTCTCGAGAGAGTGGCCTTCTTGAGCAAAAAAGCGGCCATTGGGGATGGTTGGGGAAAGAAGGGGGGAATGCGAGGTTGGTGGAATTAAAAGAATGGCATTCGGTCGTGGAGGAGGGGCGCAATATTCGGATGTCCCTGCACAGAAATCTAACCGCGGCGATCTTCAATTAACATGCCTTTATACGGTAGCTTCACGGCAGTACTCTATCCCTGGTCCCTCGAAACATACCGTAGCAACGTGCCCGACTGACAATACGTGCCGACCCATTAATCGATTATTTCCGCCATCTTACACCACGCCGTTCTCGCCAGTCCGGTGTCCAGCGACGCGCCGGGTGCACATGTTCCCCATCCGAGTGACCGTCCTATTCCCACCGCCCGCGTGCCGAGACTTTCCATCCCGAACTGGAAAGCTTCGGCTTACGCCCGCTCAATCGCGCTAGTCCTTCCAGGGTACCTTTTTCCATTTTCTCCCTTTGAGATCCGAACCAGCATCTTTGTATCATGCACTGCCGACAGTTTTGACCCGCGCTATCGAGTCCGATCACCTTCGTGTGCGCAGTGGCGTTATAGCCTCACCGCCGTCTACCGCGATTGACTCGACGACAATCAGATCTACGGGCGCTGCGATCAATCTTTGTATCCTACCCTCTCGGCGGAAGAAACGACCCATGATCTCCACTCTACCCCGCATTAATGTCCTCGTACCTCACATGCACCCCCCTTCGCGATCCATCGCGCCCTCATCTCATGCTCATCATTCATCATTGCCATTTTGGCAGTGTTCCTGCAGCTATCAATAGTACAGCACTCGTTCCACTTCGCGAACCCATTTACGACAATGAAACACCCCCATCGACAGAGAGCTATAATACTCAAATGATCACGTGTATATCCCACATCGGGTTGCGTACTCACGCTCTGTCCTGCAACTCGTCGCATCAGTTCAGGTCCCACTCGCAACGTCCTCGTTCTCACCAGTAATGTAGTGCGCCTCCTTGGAGACGATGTAGGACACCAAACTCGCAACCTGCTCTGGCTGTCCGACCGAGCCGACCGCAGTCCTGTCCGCGACCTGGATACCCACACGTCAGTACGACGTCCCCAACGCGCGCCGCCAACGTACAAACTTGTAAAAGTCACCATAGAAATTCTCGTCGCGTCGTTCGTTTGCTACGCGGATGCTTTCCACTGCCCATTCCCCATCAATTCATCCCATTAAAACCTTGTATTCAGTTCCACTTACGCATTGCCGTCATCATTGCTCCGGGTGCATATGAATTCACAGTGATTCCGTGACGTCCCAGTTCCAACGCTTCGAGAACGCGACAACAATGCGGAGAAAGGACGCAACATCTCGTCAACCATCGCGTAGCGGCGACATAGCGAACATAAAAGCAGGGGGCGAAACGAACTTGGACCGCCTCGGCGCGTACCTACCTGCGCATTGGACAATCCCGCGCACCGCAAACTTGGCAGAACTGTATGCAATCTGGTTGAGGTGTCCTGTGTGCACGATCAACGACGCGACTTGGGGGTGGCGCAACGCGTACCCATTTTTCCAGCGACGGAAGAAGCAGCAACGAGACGGCCGCCACGTCCTTGCGCAACCATATGCTTCGCGGCGTATTTGAAGCAGAGGAACGTCCCCTTGACGTTGACCGCATAGTTGGCGTCCCAGGTTTCCAAATCGGCTGTGGAGCATCATCACCATCATCTATAGTGGATACTTCCCACGTACTCTCCAACAAGGTCCCCACACGACAAACCCCTGCATTTGCGACCATCTAGCGCGATAGAAAGGGGGATCGCAACACAGGAAGGAACGTTCATGTGGTCAACGGATCAACACCACCAACCACGACGGAACCAACAAACGACGTACCACGTCGAGCCCGCCCAGCTCACGGACGACCCGTTCTACCATCGCCACGACCTCCGCCTCGTTCGTCACGTCCGCAACGACCGCGACAGCCCGCCGGCCCGTCGATGCGATCGCTGCACGGACGGTCTCGAGGTTCGCTTCGTTGGACGAGATGTCATTGACGGCGAGGTCGAATCCGTCCGCGGCGAGCCGGAGGGCGATGGCGCGACCGATGCCCTGTCCGGCGCCAGTGACGATCGCGATGCCTTGGGAGGTAGAATTGGAGCTCATTCGTGGTGAGTTGGAAGAGGTACGTGAGACGAGATGCACAGGTGCGAATGGGACCTGTGGGGATTCTTTAGCATTCGTCGACCGTGACAGGGCCGAGAGGGCCCGACATTCTGTCCCCGCGGACACCCGTCGAAGCAGCGGGTCAGCTGCTCGAGGGAAATATGTCAGTACTATGATTCTGAATGACTGAGGTCTCGGCCTGCTTTGCCCCGCACTATCACAGGGTCATGTCCGTAGAGGGTTCGACCGTCAAAATCCACTGCAGCGAGGGTCCCGCGCGTACCGTCGCATCGTGCCTTCGTACTTGGTATGACGGGTCTCCAGTTCAGGGTGCCATAGTTCCGGTGCTACTGGAATCGCGTCTTCCGACATGGCGTCACTCGATCAGCTCGAGGAGAATGCGTCAAGCACGTTGTCCGAGCCGGTCGAGCCTTCCTTACGTTAAGTTTGCCGTTGCACAAAGTACAGCATAGTAAGGCGACCTGCCTTACCCGAGCCTTGATTTACATAACGCACAAAAAGCATGATTCGACTGGCTTAGCGTTTACGAAAAGTCGTTCTCCCGTCCACGTTTCCATACATGTACTTATCCCAACCAGCGGAGAAATCGTAACCGTAAAGCATAAAAACGCATGTCAGATGCATGTTCGAATTGGGTTAGAGCGGGAAAAGTGGTCATCCGAATCCGAATCCAGATGGGTGTGATGATGGACCCCACACTTTGAGTTTTTGTCTTTCATACTTTGTGGCGGACACGACGCCTGTCGATGTTGCAACGTTTGACAGCACGGGGTTGAAGTTGAGAGTTGCCCCAGGGCCTTCAAGTTACTTGGACGGAGGCGGGAGGTACCCGCGGGCAAGTTCACCCGACGGCAAGAAAACACGACGTCGCTTGCGCTGTCATGCCATCAACCCGTCACTACCGGACAATCCCAGACCATCCGAATTAATCCATCTCAGACGCCACCAAAATGCAAGTGCGTACCCTCGAGCCGCTCACCCTGGCTTGCTTATCCCACAGGCCGTGGCATCGTGCTTCAGTGTTCGCTTACCCCGCCGCGTGACACGCTACCAAGGGTGTTGTGTTTTACTTCCAACGGTGGGAACCAGCCACTAGGTGCGTTCGCGTCAGGTAGATGTACGATGGCGCCCGCCTGCAGACGGGTGATGCATGATGCATGATGCGGTGCGAATGGTGCGACTGATCTTGATCCTGATCATTTTTGGTTGCTTCCATGATCATTCAAGCTCAAGTTTCGGGTTCGCGTTTCCCATCGATACTAGCGGCAGTGCTGTCTGGTTGATTCGTTGCGCCACGACGGGCGGTGGGACCGATGTGGACCCGAGCTGAATATGGACGTGCGTCAGACATAACCGATCAACCTGCTATATTCCCAATATATGTACACCGGTCCACGCACCGTTGCGATCAGCGTTCTATAATCACTCATCGCTACCGTGCCACAGTGATGCGTGATGGATATTTTTGCACTCAAGCTCTCGCGTCTCATTTAGGCGCTCGAAGTTTCAGACCGTAGCTTCATGTGGGACCCGAACTGGATATGCACCTCACTCCACCTGACATCACGACCTGAACAGGGTTCGCCGTAATCTGTTATTTTATATATATCGGCGTTCTATAATCACTTGCGTTCCAAGGTTCCCATCGCTACACGTTCTTTGCGCCATCATCGACGGTCGGTGTGTTTATTTTTATTTTTGTGGCTTCAGCCCCTCGAAGCTTCGGCTTCGCAGACCCGAGCTGGGTATACAGTATCCCGAGTGACATCATGGAGTGTTCGGACGAGGTATTGGAGCTTTGGCTCCACTGCGCGGCAGCCGGGGATAATTGATAATCACTGTTTCAAACTTTCATGTGAGAGAGAAAGGAAAAAAGCGTACGAGGAGCTCCAATTGTATGTAGACCAAACATCACATATCCACCCGCTGATGAATGTTCGCACCAAACTTTGGAGCATTGGCTCCACCGTACAACAACCGAGGAAGACGAAATGGAAAGGAAAAGAATCGGGGCACATATATCACGGTGCGTGATTGGTCCGTCGTTCCGCCGCTGACGTCGTGCAAGAAAAAAAAAGCGGGGGATACCGTGTGGTGATCAACCCGTCCAGCGAGAACATAATTTGTGTATCACCATCGACATACCAGGCGCCAAACGAGCTAGATGGCAAACTGGTTCGTGAAGTACGCGAGGATATCGTCGCTGCCGAGCTCGATTCAATCAGCAACCTGGAACACGATCCCGTTTGATTCCAAGTAGACCACTCCGAGTCAGACCATCAAAACAAGCTGGGTTACAACCTTACCGTGCGGTGACGTTGCCTGAACACCGTCACGTCCATTTCGATCCGATCACCACCTGGGATTTGATGCTACCTTTCGCATCTGGAACAGAATGTTCAATCAGAATGTTCTTTGATGCACCTTTCTGGCTGATTTCTATGATGCACACCGATGCCCGATCTTTGCCCACGCCCATTCCGCAGCGATAATTCACGCTGTGGCGTACATGTTGGTGGCACAAGGATCGTGAGTTGACGGCATAGTCTCCTTCAAACATGTTTAAAACTGCTCTGCGTTTCTGTGATCAGTGGAGATGTCAATGTCAACGTCATAGCACGGTCCGTTGTGCGAATTGACACGTCTTTCCTTACCTGATTCCTTCACTTTCTTGAAAATATACCACGTGGCCGGGAAGGGGAAAGGCACTTACCCCGAGCAAACGATCGCTTTCAAAAGATCATCATCATCCTTACTGACTGGGTGCAACCCAGCAGGGACAGAAACTGCGTCAATTGCGCCACCATGTCAAGCAAGCCTCAAGTTCAAAACACGAACCTTCAAACACATCGGTAAATGGCCTCACTACGCGGTTTGTCTGCCTATTCGCCTCGACACCAAAGATCTCTCAGAGAGTGACGGTAGCTCTGGCACTGTAAGTGATATCGATGGTTGACATGCTCCCATCGCTGATCGTTTGATCCCGATGCTTTCCCCCCTAACTTTTACTTTCTATTCTTGCGTTCATTCACGCTTGAAAAAGCCCCTGTGGCATGACATCGCGCGATCCGATCTCGCCTGCGATGTGTGAGGAGTCGGAGCGCTGTTTAGGCGCTGCGGACAGTGCTATGGGGTGTGACCGTCAAACCTATCCCGAACTAGCCAGTACGCAAATCGTCCATCGGACATCATACCTTGAGTAGCGCCGACGCGATGATCGCTGTGCCCATGCCGTTGTCTTACGATCCGTACGCGAAGTCGCCCGTGGAGGTGGAGCCATGTCAATTGAGGATGGTTTAGCATTGCGAGGACACTAGGGCGACAAAGGGTGTGGCGAGGTCATCGTAGTCATGGCCCTGGAATACAAGTTCAGCATGAGTGCCAACGGAGGGAAGGACGTGCGGATCTGATCAAGAGTCCGAGGAGTCCCAGGGCGCTAGAGCGTCGCCTTAGGGGGTTCTCCCGACAAATTAATCTAGATCTCTTTCGTGTTCCACTTTATCTTCCTCTACCCCTCTTTCGAAATGCTTCGGACCTCGGCCAGGGATATTTTGAGCGGCCATAGCTTCGCAATCTCCGCTCAAAAGATAGCGATAGATGTAAACTATAGCCGGGCAGCGCCTCGGACGCGCCCAACTGCGTCAAAACCATCGCCCTCGGGTTGAATCTTCGGTACGTTAGATTGCACGCTGATGCGTTCGACGGTCCGCGGTGTACGGAGCGCGGCTGAGACTCCCCGGAATAGGCACGGAGTAAGACCGGCTTGGATTCGTCGTCTCCCAGAGGCCGTCCATCGGGAAGTTCAGTTGATGGCAGAGACTATTCCATCAAGAGCTTGGTCATCATAATGCACATGCCCTGCCGCGCAATCCAAGTGATGGCCGCTCGGCACGCGGGTTCGGGAAGCAGGGAAATGTAGAGGCTTGGTCATACTTTACGTCCACCTCCCACTAAAGGCAGGTCAGCAGAGCAGGTTTGACGGCCGATGCCTAGGGCCGTGCGCCACGTCCCGAGGCTTTGTTGCAAGTTGTATCTGATGTGTGCTGTAAATCGAAATTTCGTAGTACCAAAGCCCGACTACTAGTCTCGGGTTCCGCTTCAGACACATTTGGTGCTTGAAGGACGGATGAGAAGAATTGGATGTTCCTGTCTGAGTCAAACAATCTTACAGGGGCTACGCCACGAGAGTCAAAGGATGAAAGGGGGTTGTGATTGCACAGCCACGAGTGATGGAGAAAGTAATATTTGGAAATATTTGGAACTGAGCCAGGTTACTTGTGATTTTTGGCCCTCTTTCCTCCACGGAATTGTGCTTTAATTGGTGACGCCCGTTCTGTACGGTATTGTGTCTAATTCCCCGCAGAACATTCCCATCCTCGTGCTACCCCTGGTGGCGTACCTGATCTCGACTTATGCCCAGGTCCCGTTCAACAATGAAGACCATGAGGTCCTCCTGGATTCAGGGCGTTTAACCCGTGTTATCTCATCTTCCACGACAGAGCGTCACATGGCGAGCACTTATCGGTCCCTTTGACCTAGACCGAGAAGATTCAAGGCGGTGTTCGACCTCCGCCGTCATGGAAGCTTCGTTGAACACCTGTGGGTAGCAAGCTGAACTGATGATCAGTGCGGTCTTCTGTTGCCGGCGGGTATGAAAGTA
>JBBPLN010000862.1:0-12499 GCA_038089815.1 Sutorius eximius
AGCTGAGTGCACTTTTCCTTCCGACCCTGAACGCACGGTTGGCGGACTGGTCGACCGGCCTGCTCAAGGGATTCGAAGGGGGTCATGCGATCACGGCTGGCTTGTTGCAGTGGACTCCTACTGGGACTCGAGGACATCCTCCCCAAATTACCCGTTAAAAAACTCGATGTAAAGTCCAGCGTAGAAGACGAATTGATCCTGGCGTTTGCAGACATGATCGACCTCTTCATCTCGTCGGATTCCTGGGGCAAGCAATTCCAGCCCATCACCGAAGGGGGAGGTACGATCGTCACCTCTTGAGTGGGTATTCATGCTGAGCATCACGCAGAGGATGCGCTCACGCTCCCTCTGATCATTTCATCTCAAGCTCTGCTGGTCGTGCCACCGGAAAAGGTCGTTGCCCTGCCGCTCCAAGTGCGTTTTGTGCTGTGTATGCATGTTGTCTTGCTCATCCACGTTAGCAAATGTTGAGTTTAGTGGTTCGGGCAATAACACAAGCGTCTGTGCACGGCCCTTTCATATCCACGTTTTCCGCGCATCTAGAATTCAACCCCGAATACAAAGTATCCATGAAGGTGGGTCCGATATGAAGTGTGTCCCTGGTGTGTTCTAATTCTTGTTTGCCACTCGGATGCGCCCATCTATGAGGAGATTAATTCGATCACGTCTTCTCTTGGGATGACTCACATGGGGTCTCTCTCGAAACTCTGTCCCAGAAGCATCTCGCTGTATATCGACTCCCATCCCAAACTTGCCCTCCCCCCGGTCCACGAGACGTTTCGCGCACTAGAGACCATGGCAAGGAAAGTCGAGGTCGGATGGCTGAACAGTGATTTAGCTGAGGCCAGCGAAGAGTCGATAGGTGCGCATGTATTCTCATCGGGTGTGTTGTCTCACGTCCAGGTAGCCCCAGAGACTCGGCCGCTCACCCCGTCCATCTGGACGATCCTCAAGGCCCTGCTGTTTTCCACCATTATGATCACGGAAGCGGGCCTCTCCACCTCGGTCTACATCTCACCCGCATTCAGCCATTCATCCTCGGCGCTCGCACTCATCACACTGCGCGCCTTTTCTCATTTGGCTTTTGTGATCGAGCAATTTGGTGGTGCCGGCCACGGAGCTGAAGCGGGCCTTCTATCTCGCTCTCGACGTCCTTGGAAATGATGCAGACGAAACCGAACAATTTTTCAGAGGACTATGCGATGAAATATGGTCAAGTGGGTTGGTGCAAACGCACGGAGTGCAACGGGCGAAAAAGGCATTTGCCTTGAGTGCGATCGAGCAGCTCGTTTCCGTTTTGTGCTCGACGACGGTTCAGATGATTGTGCTACCGTTTTGTTCCCCGTGAGTTGGATAACCAAGGTCTGCGGCAAACATTAACAGTCGTTCATCAGGCATCTGTCTGACCATACGCATCGTGGGGAATTCGAATCCGTCCACAATGTTGTACTGGCCATTTTCTCATCGCGCTCAAAGCGGATTGTCGAGAACTTGTCGACGCGTCCGGATGATCCGCTCATGCTGGACTCTGCGTTCATCGAGAGGATGATCCCATTCTATCTCCAGTGTCTGCTCGAGGTAACTTGTGCTCTTCATTGAGCGCCAGGATCAAGCTCATGTTTGCGTAGAACTCCTCGGGGGGACGGTTAAACGCGACACAATTACGCCTCGCATTCACCATTCTCGTCAAGAGCGCATCTCTCGCTCGGGATCCTGCGCTCGCATGGTTGTTTGTGTCAGCTCGATCCTTGTAACGTACAAAGATCTGGGGCAAGACGTCGACCGACGACACCGGCTGCATTTAGCACTGATATCGAGCGTATCTTCCCTCCCCCTCGCGCTGCTTCCACAGACGTTGTCGGCAGTGAAGGATGCCATCTATGGTACGCTGGACGATGCAAGCCGCAAGGAACTCGTGGAAACATTGTTCCAAGAGATTATGGAGAATGTGGGGGACACGGAGAAGGAGTATTCGTTGGTGGAACGAGCAACGTGTCGAGTGGTCCGTTGCGGGGATGGATCCTGCTCACTCGGGGACAAAGGGCTCGGAATCGGTGTCACGCTTGTAGTCGTTCGGGATGGGTAGCGGGTGAATAATCATGGATAGTAGGCCCATCGGGAAAAACGTCAATCCAGAATTACGCGCAAATGTACACAATTCTACGAGAATCCGTGTAATTAGATGCAATTTACTTAATACCCCCTTCACGCGAAACATTCTGATCTACTTCTATCGGTATACATTTTCGCGCAGTGATGGACATGCTGACTAAGCACTGCCCCGCCCACCGCCACCGCGGAACTAGCCAACGGCAAACCACTGCTCGTAGTCCTGCCAGGGATTCAAGCAGTTGACTTCAAGTGGTCATGAAACTTATATCTACTTTCCATCCATCCTCCTCTGTTATCGATTCTCTGAAATGCATACTAGCGGATGAAAATGGGTCCGAGTTTCTTGTGGTGGCAAGGGTAAACAGGGTAGATGTCTACTCCCTGCAACCGGAAGGCCTGCGTCACGAACAAGGAATCGAAATATGGGGAAGGATACGAGCAATTAAATCCGTTCCAACCATGGTATTTCGCAACAATTATGGTCTGTTCTGTCGGTAATGACTTGTTTAATCAACAGCATACCGCTAGAATGTCCCTGTTGGTCCTCACCGATCACCCGGACCCTGCGCTTGTGTTCTTGCAATTCACGGCTTCTAAGTCAACTGTGCAAACCCTCAGTGCGGCAAAATATCAATATCACCCTCTGTTCGAGAAAAACGCACGGCCGGCAGAATTTTGCCACGATGTCCTTGTGGATCCGTCAGCTGCTATAGCCGTTGTAAGCATTTACACGGGAAAACTAAAGATCATTACTCTGACGGAGGAAGGTGGTTATAAAAGAGACTTGGATCTATCGTCAGCATCGTTTCCAATGCACAACACCCTACAATCTGACTAACAATGTGGCTTCAGGATTTTGGAGCTAAACCTTCTCAGTCTTGCCTTCATCTCCACATCGGTTGAATCATATACCCTTGCCATGCTACACTTTGACTTCCAGCAACGCCTCCAGCTCCTTGCGCGCGATATTCAAGTCCACGATTGTCAACTTTCCCCAACACCATCTCAGCTACTTCCGCCCCTGTCACTCCCTGGAAAGTGGTTCTCTATCGAAGAACAAACGCCGTGTTTGATATTCGTTCCTTCCGCTGAAAGCAGTGACAACGAATGCGAAGGTGGAATAATGGTCATCGGTGGCCAGAAGATCCTACTATACGACTTAGCTTCGAGCGATGCCCTGGAACAAAATATCCGCAAAAGCCGTCGCATGGAAAAGAAGAAGAATAGCAGAAATACGGAAGAGGCTGAAAATGCGAAACAGAAGGAGAGAGAGAGAGAATGGAGGAAGAAGAAAGCACGCGCGGTGATTACATGGCCGTGGTCTGAAGTCACTGCGTGAGTCTCGTTGCTATGTGGTTAAATTTCGAGAACGACTTGAATCACTTTTTTGAACGCGATAGCTTCTGCTCGTTGACGCAAAAAGGCGATACATTCTTGCTGGGCGACAAATACGGAAGACATGCAATTTTACACGTCGATAAAACCAGCGGCTCGGTTTTGACACTTATTGCTGTAGGACAAGTATGTTCCTTGTTTTCGCTGCTTTCCTCGTCTGCTATAAGTCACCCAGACGTCCTCTCCAACAACTTTAACACACCTAGCTAATCAAGTCGTGTATCTCGGATCTCATTTCGGCGATTCACAACTTCTGCAAATTGCTCCAACCCCCATTTCCAGCACAGATCGGCCAACGTTGTCTATTCCTGCACCCATCTGTACCCTCAAGCCTAAAGATCTTGGGGTGGTGGCCAAGAGCAGGGATGATGACAATGCTGAGAGAATCGTCAACGGAATGGGTAGCTATCTCCAGGAACTAGAGAGTTTTAACAATCTCGCACCGATTGTTGATGGGATCCTTGTTGACACAGATAATAGTGGTCAGGTGCGTATCGCCTTGGGATTTGGGGCATTGTTGACTCTTTCTACAGGGTGAAATCGTTACGTGTTCTGGGGGACGGAATACAGGTTCACTGAAGGTTGTCAAGAGCGGTGCTGACTTTCGGGAAGCAGCGGTTGTGCACGGCATATCTAATGCCGACCGCATTTGGTCTCTTCGCGAAAAATACGAGGATCAGTGAGTACTTGCCGACATACGTGGCTCTAATGTATAATGTTTGTCCAAGGACAACGACTCATATCGTAGTGTCCACTCTCCAAGAAACACATGTACTTCGTTTTGAGGATGACCGAGGTACATTGGTCTCCAGCGTAGGTGGTTCTGATAAGGGCTTCCTGTCATCGCGGACATTAGCAGTTTCCAATATCAAACGTCGAATTCCCGGAGATGGGCCAACCCGCTCGGCTTACGTCGATTCTTCTCTGGTCGTACAGGTCGTCCCGGAGGGAATACTCCTCCTAAACTACGATTCCAACCTGCGAGAGTATACTCGGATAGGTGATCTCTGGCCGCCACTCAAGTTTGCTGATGGCATTGCTGCGAGCTGGGACAAGGAAATTGTGGCCGCCGATATCAATGCAAGTCAGGTCATCATTGCCCTTAATCACGGAAGATTAGTTCAGCTTATCCTCGAAGGCGATCGCTTCGTGAAGCAGCGGACACGAGATTTTGTGGAGCGTGCCCCGTTCAACTGCACCGCCGAGATTTCGACTGTGACGTGCTCGCCCATCGACAGTACCAAGCCATACGCTGTGAATATCGCCGTCGGATTTTGGATGTCGAAGACCGTTAAGATTCTATCCCTCCTAGAACGTGGTACTATGAAGGATGTATGTGAAACCGATGAGCTTCCGGCTGCTCCGCGCTCTCTGCTCCTGCGCAACTTTACAAGCGAAACTGGAGCAAAGTCTCCGCATTCTCATCCCCACCTACTCGTTGGTCTCGTCGATGGTTCCCTTGCAACGTTTCCATTCCAGGACGGAGCATTAGGGGACCAAAAGCTTATCTCTATTGGAAATCTTCCTGTGACGATGCATACTTGCAGCATCAAGGATCGCTCAACAGTATTCGCCTGTGGTAGCCGAACGTCGATACTATTCTGGGAAAGAGAGCGATTGCAACATTCACCCTTGATGCTCAAGGTACGTAGGTAGGCATTTTCGTGATCATATCTTGGTTCACGAGCGCCCGGAACGTACAGGACATCAGCGCAGCTGCTGAAATAAATTCAGCAGCATACCCTGCGTCAGTCGTCTTGGCTAGCCCGGATGCCCTTGTCATTGGAGCGGTGGCGAACTTTGACAAACTTCATATCCGATCGGTATGGTGTGGTTTTATGACGCTCGTCCATTCTCTGATGATTGGATAGATCTCACTAGGTTATCACACTCCGCGTCGCATCGTTCACAGCCCGAGCTGGGGAATATTCGCTGTTGCCTGTACGCGCGCAGAACCTGCTCAGATTGGGCAGGCAGAGGTTTTCAGTTCTACTGTGCAAATATTCGATCATACCACTTTTGAAAGTGGGTGGTATTCAATCCGCGCGGGAAGAAGCTGACTTTTCCAAACGCAGAACTCAGTGAATTCGAGGCTGGCCAAGGTGAAGAAGTAACATCACTTCATACTTTCACGGCCACTCTGTCGGGCGCACCGATGTCTTTCCTATGCGCAGGTATTACATCGTACGACGATACAGAGCGAGAGCCCTCTCGAGGGAGGCTCGTGCTCCTACAAGCGAATGGTTCACGAGCCTGTCCGGTCGTGATAGCGTCCGTAGATGTTGACGGTTGCGTCTACGCGATCACTTCGATGCAAAGTACGGTTCTCGCCGCCGTCAATAGCTCTGTGGGTATAGTCGTGAGTTCTTGCGGGAAAAAGTTGACCTCCATACCCTCTAGGTCATCGTCTACAAGGTTGAAGAGGCAGAGTCGCAGCTCTCATTAACCAAATCATCAGAGTTCAACCATAACTATCTCATCACCACACTCGTATCTCGGGACGACCAACTGTTGGTCGGGGATGCGCTTACCTCAATCTCTCTGTTGAAACTCAAGGGTTCCCAAATCGAACCCGTTGCCAAAGACTATGGTTCGTTGTGGCCAACCTGCGCAGAGCTGTTAGACGACAATACAATTATTGGCGGAAATGTGAGCATTTTATCACTGACTGCCTACAGTGATTTAAACTCACGTTAACCTATTAGAGTGACTACAATCTATTCACTTTCCGACTCCAATCGAATGAACTACGCAGAGCACTCGAGCGCGAAGGCCATTACTATCTAGGCGACATTGTGAACAAGTTCTTACCTGGTGAGCGAACCCCACAGGTATCCCGTGAATCCAATTGGTACTAACTATCATTATTAAAGGCGCACTCACCTCCCATGACGTATCGGTCGACATCCCAATGGTGCCTAAGCAAATATTTTTGACGCCCGCTGGGCAAATCGGTGTCATAATCGACCTAACCGACGACCAACTATCACTTCACATGACAGCTTTGCAAAGGAATTTATCGACCTTTTACGAGCGCGAGACTGGTGTCAGTCATTCAAAGTAAGGAATAACTCCCTGTTGGGATTCACGCCTGCTGACACCCTCGCAGGTACCGTGCACCAAAGAATGATTCCGGTCGAAGTGACCTGGAAGCAACCTCCGTCGGCTTCCTCGATGGGGACTTTTTGGAACTGTTCCTCCAATACATGAATAACGAAGATGCTCTTGAACAGATCATGGAAGGTCAATCCGAGCCCGAGCGGTTGACGTGTACGCCAGATCGGTTACAGAAGGTGTTGGAAGGATTGCAGAGCTTGCACTGAGACGGTTGCTTGTAATAAATGTAACTCAAGAAATGAATGTAGCTATGAATGTAATTGTAGAACCCTGTAAACGACCTCGTTGGTTGACGAATGACTCGAGAAGCGGAAATCAGGACCAAAGACTGGCGAAAAACTGGGTAGGTGTGGAAATGGATGAAGATTGCATGCCTAGCCTCACGCTTTCCTGGTCATCAGATACTCGGGGGGCAAAGTAAAATCCTGAGATGAGAACCAGATAACTGAAAGGACATCCAAGTTAGTCAACCATGGTCTCGCATACGTGGATGCGAAATACCTAAGGATGAGAATGCTTCCTCGATGATAATTGCTCCTTGCTTCAATGTACGTATAGGTCATCAAGAATACGGCGAGGATGATCACCACCGCATCCCAACGCGGTAAGATAAGGCTGGCAACGAGAATTGTGGAGATCCATACTTCGAGAGCGCAAGGAGAAACTCACGTGAACGAGTGGGCAATCTCCCCCATCTGATCGGGAGCATACCAGGCAGAAAAGGCGACCATGGTAGGGATCTGGAGAAGACAGACTTGAAGTGCGTACGCGGAGCCAATTTCCATGCTATAGGTTGCAAGACTGATCAGCGAATACGGGTGTGCCTTGGATAGACCGCGAACCTTAGCGCGATGTTTCCGTTCAGCGCGAATGATATGGCGTTCATGAACTCCGTGGTATTTGGAACGAGAGCGAAAAGAGTGATACCAAGGAACTTTTCATCAATGCCCGAGCCTTCCAACACAAAGTCCACGACGTCGATTAGAAGCTCTGAAAGTGTTGATCTTTAATGGTAAGAACGTCGCCATTGATATGAGACATACCCGCAATCACCGCATACAGCGCAGTGCATGCCAACAGTACAGCAGTGCTAGTCATCCTGCTCCATTCAGGGGCCTCGTGCCCAGCATGGCCACCAGCTCCAGTATCTGTATCACCTGCCACGGAGGCCCTGAAACGTGCGGGAGAAACGGATTGACTCTGTTGGTGCCGCAGTGCACTAACGGTGGCAACCGCGACGGCACGTGTAAAGTCGTCCTTTGTCAGGTTTTCGGGTAGCTGTGTGTTTTTGATCGCCAGGTCAACGCTTTCCATGAGTGGGGTGAGATGCTGTTGTGTCACAGGCGGAGGTGCATATGATACACGCCTGAGCGAGGGTGAGACTGGAGGACGAGACATTCCGGCTTGCTGGACGGTGGTGGTTTCAGCGGTCTTGGGAGACAATGTGGGAGGACTGCACATATCGTGCTCGACAGCGGGATCCCCACGTTTATGCGTTTCTCGGGTAGACTGTTGCGGCACGACGTTGGAGGCACGTTGATATCCAGAAATGCGATGTGTAGCCGGAATTTCGAAAGAATGTAGGAGCGGCTGAGGGTTTTGCCAGATCTGGGTAGCATGGGTACGCAGAGAGAACCACAATCCAACGAGATACGACTTGGTACCATCGTGAGTAAATTCAAGAAACGGGATGATGACGAGGCTTACAAACAGAAGAATAACCGCACAAAAATACATCAAACTCTTGACGGTTGATTGGTAGAATGGATCCTTGACAGGGTCTGGGTGTTGATAGTAGCAATGACTACACTTCCAGTTTGGAACATTTCGAGCAGGGCCGTCAGGACAACCACTGCAAACCAGCTGGAACTAAGGATCATGGAACGCGCGGGATCAGTAAAATACGGGAGAATCTGATCACACCAGCACTCACGTTTCCATAGATCTGGTAGAACAAGGTCGGCGTCAGAGTACCGATGAAAGCCATGATCAACATCATGCTCGTGACCCCCGCGCTCTTGGCATTAAACTTTTGCTCCTTTTTCCTCAAGGCCCCCGCACACATGCTCGTACCTGGCATCAAGAGAACCCCTGCGAGCAGACTCCCCACGATCGATCCTTCAACAAGATGTCCTCTTCCCCGAGTGAGGGCGATGGAGTATAGGAGGACTTCAATAATAGAACCAAATGTGGCATTGATGACGGCACCCATACCAATCGAGGACTGAGCTGAGATGGAGGCGACAGCCATGCCGATGAAGTAGGACAGCGGTATCACGCTCGCAAGACTCAAGATGAAGATGAGCGCTCGGGATGTGAGCAAGGCGAGTAGCGCTGGGACATGTTCCCTGTCCTCAACCAGAGGAAGTAACACGAAGCCGTCGAATATGACGAAAAACACGATGGGGAGGAGGTTGACGAAGATGATGTTCACCCCACCGACGGTGTACTTGTAATATTCCAATCCTACCGCGCGATACACGCAAAGCAGCACCGTCGACTTGCGTGACCCTCGAGTCGAAGGCGCGGTTTGTCCCTGGGACAGTCGCGGATGTTTGACGGAATACTCCACCGGGGGTACAGCTGCGGAACCAGAAGCACCAGTCGGCAAAGCGGCAGTCGTGTCGGAATGAGTGGACGCGACGATAACCACGGGAGACGGTGCGCAAAAACGAAGCCTTGTTGGGTTGGCGATGACGTACTTTATCAACGCCCAATAGAGCTTCGCCATAGGGATCGTGAAGACAAGTCCCCAGCATGCGACGCAAGTCAAGAGCATGAGAGGTGCGATCACGACTACAAAGAACAACCAGAAAACAGTGCGGCCCAACCAATCCGCAGACACTCTGTCGTATGTATCGACTGTTGAAGTGGGTGACGGCGCGGCCCCATAGGACTTGGAGGGCAGGAGGTAATGGCGTGTGTAAGCTGTCGGGAGCAAGGAGGTACCCTCGTTGGGAGGGCTTTGCACGTACAATTGAGCTTGGTGAGGGGTGAGGGGTGTAATGGGAGAGGTCTTGAATAGTGAAGCTCCGTTGCGGTCGCCGTTTTCCTCTAGTTGGTTTTCTTCGTCTTCGTCATCTTCGCTATCACCTTCTATATACTTTCCAAATGGCCATGCAACGTACCAACCCAGGCCGAAAACCAAATTAGAATATCTGTCACCACCCAAGGGCACAAAGTACAGGATGGCCGAGATGGTAAAGCACGCGAGAGCCAGCCACCACCCAAAGCAGATAACCCAGAAGATGTTTCCGGGGAGCAGATGGCGTTCAGCCTGTGCTGAAGGAATCGAGTGCAGCGCCGCGTCCGCATTGCGCGTGATGGACCTAGACTTCTTGTACAAGGCAGGCTTCCAGATACGCAGACCGAAAGGGTGCTCGACGTTTATGAGGGACTGACGATCCTTGAGCGTAATAAGGTCGTCATCCTCCCGCGACCGCTCGACGTCCTCGCTCTCGGGACTGTCATAAGAGTCGGGCAGTTCCTCAGCGACGGCCTTGCCCCGTGTAAGACGATCACGTCGCGCATCGTCGGACTCCGAGTCCTCTTGCTCTTCGCTGAGCACATTGGCCTCGCGAAAGGCCCTCGTGTTGCCCCGCGTACTGCTGAGACTCGCGCTTCTAGCTCTGTCTTTGGAGGAACTGGACGACATGTTCCGCTGGGCGCCTTGGCGGGACGTCGAAGAAACCACACGGGTCGAAGACGTGTGATAGGATGTTCCTTGATGGTGGTGCTGCGGTACTTCCACAGCCGACCTGTGGAAGCTATGACTGCGATTGGGGGGATGGGTTGGCTGAGCCTGTGTGGCTGGAGCGGGGGAAGAACCGGGCGTGGGTGCGCAGCCATCGCCATCGTCTCCATAAAGCATGGCGTTGCTGTCCAAACCTAGTTATGGGATGATCTGAGAATGCGTCGAACCAAGGTGTATGTGGTGGTGACCCAAGAACGTCCCCTCAATCGCCCCGTCTCGCTTATTTAGCAAACTCTGGTGTGGTACGGCAAAGCAATAAAGGTATAATTAAACGAAGCAAAAATTAGACACGATCAACGGAATGGCCCAGTGCTTAAAACTAGCGTGACGATCCCTCACTTCCGCAATAGTTTCTCCCGAAGTTCGGCACCCTTCAGTTGAGCTCGCAGGTACTCGAGACGGTCCTGGTACCTGGCGGTCACCTCCTGACGTCGCCGCCGAATGTCGGATAGCTCAGTCTCGAGAGCACCCATCTCCGGATCTTCTTCGTCCATTGTCGACATCGAGCCTTGTAACCTGGCCAGGTTGACGCTCGATACGCTCCCTAGCTCTCCCAAACGGAGATGGGCAAGTGCTGGGGGAGTCGGAGGAGGTACGCCGCGAGCACGAGACGACAACGAGGACATGGACCTCTTTCTGCTTGCCGCAGCGGAGGTGGCCAGCTGACTAGTCCGAAGCGATGGATTAGGGCGGTGGGAACGCGGTTGGGAAACGTTGGTCCCATACGAGGTGGTGGATCGAAGAGAGACACCGTCGGCGTCAGAACCATGGTACGGAGTCCCCCGCCCCGACGCACTACCACCTGCCGTTAGGAACGATTCACTGTAGTCTCCGTTCCTACGATTCATCGCCGATATTGAGGGCGAACGGGGTAAAGGTGCATGTCCTGGCATATGTTGACGCCGGGTGAGCGCAGTGAGCTCTAGGCCATTGAAGGCATCAAGAAGTCTCCGGCCTTCTGCCTCCATTGCCTCGATTTCAAGACGAATATCTTGAGATGATTTTACCTTGTCGTCGTCCGGCGATGGATCGCTCGTAAGGATCGAAGGGGAATGTTTTAGTTCAGGATTGCGAGCTGGGAAAGACGACGGAGGTGTGACGGTGCCTAACCGGCGCAAGCCCCGAAAGACGGCATGGTGAGAAGCGCTGCCAAGAAGACGGTGCTCTCCACGCGACTGCGCAGTAATCGTGGTCTGGTCATGTCGCAATTCCGATCTTAGCGTAGGACTGGCACTGTCTGAGGGTATGGCCCTGCGTTTGAAGGGGCTGGACACAGAGGGTACCAAAGAGAATGTGCTTGAGGACTCGCTGATGGCGCTGCCCTGCGTTGAGACGGCACTGATGCGACGACTACCACGCTTGAACAGGTTGGACACCGCCGATGAGACGGACGACTTGGATCGGATTGAAAGTGGCCGGCGAGACTTTGCCTGGAATTGCTGGAGACTATAAGACTCGGGGTTGAGTTGCGGGGCTACGAATGATATGTTCAGTCCAGACACGAGAGGTGGGGAGCTCGCGCGATGTTACCTTCATGAAATGAACGATTGTGAGAGCCCAAAGGAATGACGGATGACTCTGTTGGAAGAGGGGCGCCGCTGGCTAAACGTTCGAACATGTTCTGCCGCAGTAGTCGGTACTCTTCGTCACTGAAACGAGATGAAAAGGGATTCCTTGCCACTCATGAAGACATACTTTAGCAAACCTTCGGCATTGGCTGCTGCCAATTCATCGAGGCGCTGTGCGAGAGTTGAACTATCTTGCAAACGTGAACGTCGGACAGACCTCAGCAGAAGGTAAATACGGACGTTATCGCATCTGTATGAGCGCGAGGCGTCGACCTGGGACTGGCCGCTTCGAGCGTTCGCAAGGGTGACCGGGGTGAACGATGAAGCGGTGAATGCAGTATCGAGTCTCGGTCGATAGATTTCTGCGACTTGGCGCCGACGTGCAAGGCCTGAGGTGGAGATACGAAGGTTTCGCGTTGCTTTCCTTTGTATTTACCGTACTGCGGGGCGGTGTTAGTGCAACGACAATGAGTGTGAGAGCACTCACGAATCGGGAACGAATGACTTGTACCACGGATTTATCATCCTCGTGGATGTTGGTATCGTCCGACGT
>JBBPLN010000863.1:0-12479 GCA_038089815.1 Sutorius eximius
CCCCCCTTGCCCTTCGTCCGGTTAGGTGTCTCCTTCTCCTTTCCCTTCTTGCTCTTCTTGGCCTTTTTCTCAGTCAGATAGCTTTCGTCGTCGTCGAGCGGCTCTTGCATCGCCGGTACGATCCAGGCATCGAGATCGATACCCTCCGGAAGCGGTACGCTCGCCTGAGCGGCCGGTGCGACCGGTCCAAGTTCATACGACGACACCAGGGGACGAATCAGATACAAACTCTTTGGGAAACTGGGCTCGTCGAGGAGATCGGAACTAGAAGCAAGTCCATCCGCCAACCCATCCTCTCTCGGTCGATACCCCGCGAGGTCATGTTTGATGAACGTGAACAATTGGAGAATGTTTGCAGCCTGTTGAACGTTTAGCATTCGGTGCGAGGACGGACGACGTACGGCTTACCCGTTCCTGTACTTCAATGTGCGGGCTGGAGACAAACTCCTCCATCTGCTCGATCATGGTTTCGACGGCGCTCTTGACCTTTTCCAATAGGTCGTTTGTCCATTGCTGAGCGGCTTCGGTAGCCCAGTATCCGAAGATCTTATTTGCAGATTGGACATACACGGCGATGGTCTCGGGGTCCAGTAAGGCAACATTTGGATGCAACAAGTAAGGCAAAAGTTCCTCCGGTGCCAGCAACTCGCTGAAGACGTCGGAATCAGAAGCCGACGCAAACCACCACCGGATACAACACGCACTCGCAAAATTCCCCGCATATCCATGCGGCGGCCCATAGAACCTCGGAACAACTCCCTGGTTCGTCTGCATTCAACACGAGCGCTTCGTCGGAGAGGATCTTGACCATCAACTTGACTGCATAAGCACGTGCTGCCCTCACACGACCAACGATATCCACCAACTGATCGCGAATTTGTGCGCCAATGTCCACGTTCGAGATATACGCGAGGTCGACGAGGACAGAGAGATACCACTCGAAGTCAACCACATTATCGTAAGTCGAACTGGAGCACATTGAAATGATACGCTGTGAAAGGGCAAGACGGTAAGCAGGGGACTGCGAAGGAGCAGATGGGCTTTTTGAAGGGACGGGGCTCGTAACATGTTTGGACAGTGATTGCACTGCAGAAGGAAGGGATGAACCTGCAGGCTGAACAAGGTGGGATAGAAGTTGTTGGACGATGGATTGCAGATTATGCCGCGTCACCTGTAGGCAATGAGGACATACTTGGAGTGCGAGGAAGCGAAGCTGGGCTTACAAGGGCTGTTACAAGATCGAGGGCACGCATTCGGATACTTATGTCGTCGTCATCAACGCTAGCGAGAATCGTATCTTGATGTTCTGCGACCAACTCGGGATGGGTAGGTATTATCTTGACCATTGCAAGGAGGGCAATGTACTTGACTGCTCGGTGGGACTATCAGTAAGCACGCAAGACCCTTAAGCTATTGTACCGACGATTCTGATCTGCATCTTGAAGGAATGCAGCAAGCTTTGAGACGCAAGTTTGGGCGAGGGACAAGCCAGCAGATCCCTGGAGCATGTTACCGATTATGCACGTGTGGACACATTCGTAAAGAAGAGAGATTGCAGAGGTAGTGGTGATCAAATCAGTTATTGGAGGCTTGAGCTTCTTGACCAACCGTGGTTCATGAGGAGAAAGCGCTCCAAACTGAAGCGCCATGAGCACGAAGGATGTGAACGCTGGAAAAGCAAGCAGACCAATTTGACAATCTTGATGAGCATCCAGTTATTGGATGAGGTGGTGAGCAAGTGAAATAACTGGGGTGCCAACGGTAGGTAATCTTGGGGATTTCGCCGAGCAAGTTCACAAAGTACATTGACGGTGGCAGAAACAACCCCTGAGGAAGAAACTTTGGTCGAATATAGATGTAGACAGGCATAGACTGACCTGAGTCCGAATCATCCAGTTTCTCCTGCATGCGGGTGATACATTGTCGGAGGACGTCGGGATATTTCTCGCAGACACGGTACAAGGTGAGGACAGCTCTCTTGCGAATGTGCGGGCGGGAATGTGAAAGCATCGCTATAAGCTCGGGGCTCAGATCTCGCGCAAGGTCGGCTGTAACGATATCGGAGACGCCATTTAATGTAATTGCAACGTCAGCAGGACTAGAACTCAGATCCTAACATCATGGGCAAGCGGCGCAACGAAACAGTGGGGGAAACACACCTTTTTGAGAAGGTTTGTTGTGAGCATGAGAACATCGGTGTCTTGGTTGAACGACTGCGCCGCGGCGAGATATCCGACGCACTTGAGATGGATCTTGGGGGAAGACATGACTTCGACGACGTGAAATGATGCCCAGGACATGTCGTAGCCGAGCATGTCGAGCTGCGGTGGATGGCATGAGCTCTACGGTGGAGGGACGGTGAGGAGCGGGCACGCACATACGTTAGCTTCATGACTGCGCCTGCCTTGAGCTCCATGTCCTTGCTCTTGATCTCGCGCCTGATTTCTTCATTGGCCTGGGCGATGAACTTTGCTTCGTCGTTCCTGTTCGCCCTAAGGCCCCGGATGAGGTCCTGGAGGGTTCTCTCCCACATTGCGGATGGAAGCTAATTAGGCCGCGAGAACGCGTCCGAGTCTGTCGAAGAGATCGCGTGTCGATTCGAGACTGGCAGTGTTCGGCGCTCATCAACGCCTCTTAATTGAGGACTTGATACGTTGCCTAGTAGTGCGCTGGTCGAGTGGTGGTAGAAAGGTACAAATTACGAGGGCGATGTACACAGACGAGTCGTGATGCCGACAAGAATTTCTAGGTTTCATCACATCCACATCGTCCTTTTATGGACCCACCTTCTCCCCCTCCCCCACCCCGTGTGGTCTCTTCTTCTTCCTCGACAGGCCGTGTCTCGTCCGAGACTGCGATATTCTCCATATACTCCATGTACGGCAACGAGGAGCAACGCACGAGCTGGTCTGCCCCGCCCTTTGAGACTAACTCTCGAGAGCTCGACTTGTCTCTTGGAGACAGCTTCACTTACAACAACAGCTTCTTTAATCACCCCAACCCATACCCCCCAGGCAAAGATTCCATATGTATCGATCTCTCCACCCAGTCCCGACCACGGTCAATGTTGGTGAACCCTTACGAGGGGTCACGCCTTTCCACCATCTCTGATGTATCCGCTCACCTTGAATACGCTCGCACGTCCTCACATTCTGCCTCTCCTGTGCCACTGGACGTCCTCGAGCACCCCCCACGCTCGCCACGCGTTTCTCTTGGCCAGAACCGTCCCAAGAGTGCCGTTACTTCGTGTACTTCACAAGCAGAGTCTGACCCCATCTCTCCTCCCCTACCGCCCAATTCACTTCCCACACACCCCCATAGTCGTCCCCCGTCGTCCCTAAGAAGGTCTGATTCCCCATTACCTGACTCAACCTCGAATTCCCTACACCCCGAACCGTCTGCTTCCTTGGCCCCTCCTCAATCCACCCAGACTCCCTCTTCTTCTACCACTACGAGACAATATTCAAAGCTCAGTTTTCCTTCCAGCAAAACGTCTCTCGTGCCTTCAGAAGGGGAAGACTTGGACTCTTTCCATGTACGCAGTACATACGCGCAGCTCGACGCGACCGGCGTGAAAGGCGACGGCTATGAAGACGGTGTCGAGCGCACCCGTGCTCGACAACGCGTCAGCAGAGCGACGGAACTTCGTACCGACACTGCCCTCACCAGCGCATCCGAGAAATCACGGGACCTTCTTGCTGAGGAGGTTAGCGTTCTTGCTAGCCTCGACCGGTAAGTTACCCACGGGTGCATCTTGTTTCCCTTCGTTCCTCACTCTTATCGTCAGTTACGGTTTCTTTACCATCCCTTCTCATGATCGTCTTGTTCGCTTACCGTCAGCACCCTTGCTCAAGCGACTTGCTACAGTCACTGCGGGCCCAAAAACAGCACCAAGTCAGGCTGTATCTGTTACTTCATTACCGCCTCCATCATCTCCGTTCAAAGAAGCCGAACGGATAGCCAAATGGAGTAGAATGATGCAGGTCTCTTCCCGTGATCGCGGTGGGAACGTCGAGTCATGGGGCGTGAAAGCTTCCAAGGCACACAAGTTACGCCGACGAGTTTACAAAGGCATACCCGATCGGTGGAGAAGCGCAGTGTGGGAAGTGCTCATGAACATATTTTCCAAGTCAGGCTACGACCAAGTACTCAGGTTGGGAGAGTGTTATCGATTAGATACTGAGAAGCCGTCAAGCTATGATATACAAATCGATCTCGATGTCCCCAGGACGATCAGCGGCCACGTCTTGTTTCGGACACGGTATGGTCTGGGGTAAGTGGACGTCGTTATCGCCATATTTACGCTTATATCATGTGCTTAGTCAACGCTCCCTCTTCCATGTTCTCCATTCGTTTTCTCTGCGGTGTGAACAGTGCGGCTATGTCCAAGGAATGGGTCCGATAGCTGCCACTCTCCTCTGTTACTTTGGGCCAGAAAAGGTTTATGCGGGGCTGACGCGCCTACACGATGCCTATGCCATGCACATGGTTTTCTCGCCTGGTTTCCCCGGCCTTTTGGAGTCAATATATGTTCAAGAGCGAATTATGCAGCTCAAGATGCCCGATGTTTATGCTGCTTTTAAAAAGCACATGATTTCAACAACATCTTATGCGACCAAGTGGTACATCACTCTATTCGCCAACTCGGTGCCCTTTCAGACACAGTTGCGATTATGGGACGCATTCCTGCTAGACGGTCAAGACGTGTTTGTCGCCGTTGCCGTCGCCATCGTTTGGACGTACCGAGGTAATATCTTTTCCATGTGTGACAACCCAAAGATCTTACATTGTCGAGCCATACAGATCACATCACGTCGAGCTCGGCCAACTTTGAGACTGTGTTGTCGTTGTTGTCTTCTTTCTTCATTCCCGAGGACGATGACGTTCTGTTGTCCTGGATAGAACAACTCCTGGACGACAAGAAACTGAGAGCACGTCTGCACGGCTGGCGTCAAGACTGGCATCAGCTCGTTGCATCCGGCCAAGACGGCAGCGCACTTCTATAGCCCTCGTCACCCGGGTCGTCCCTGCACACCCGTCGATGCCTTGCTTCCCGCCGTTGGATCACTCATTGCGCCTTAATTTTTTTATTCCGTTCATATATACATTCATGTCATGACGAACACTCTTTTTTTGCATCGTCCACGGAACGCACTTGGTTTATTATTGCTTACAACACAAGGTAATCCGTCGTTGTATCCATCTCCTACTACAACCTTCAGGTGTACACTGCAAGTCCAACAAAATGCAAACTGCACATTCATGGCTCCCATGCCTTTTGGTCTCGTACGACATTGATGTGATGCGAAAAACAGATACAAATTACCAACATGATCCCAGACATAAAACAATAAATTACAAGAGCGTCCAGGCCATAAAGTCATACAACAGTACCAGAGCCTCTCGGCTCAACCGTAGATTGATTTTCTCCCTCCTCTCCTCTCGGACTACACTCCCCTCCCCTCTACGGCATTTTTCCAGCTGGTCCTCACCAGCACAATTGTAGCCACCAAACACGAGTATGCCAAACTGATAGTCAAGCCAGTCCACAAACCAGCGAGTCCCCATTGTCTCGGCAGGGCAAGATAGACCCCAAGAGGGATACCTGCATGAGTGCGTCACTTGACGTTTCGACGATCGCATCCATGGGAGAAAATACAAACCTAGAAAGTAGTCCGCACTAGCATGGACGTCAGAAACCGCGAGGGATGCTTGCAGGAAGGTGGAGTCACTCACCTCGCGTTTAGTGCGGGGAACACAGCTGATTTCCCGAGTGCCCCAAGAGCGCTGTCCACCCACGCTCCGATACCGTGAATAGCCTGAAAGACGGCTATGAAAGGTAACAGCGCAGACACATTCTGGAGAACGACTGCGAATCGCGTTTGAATTGTCCAAGAAGGGTGTAGAACCAACGCTCGTACTCACCGGGATCACTGTTGAATAGCTGACCCCAAGACGCCGCAGATGCGAGGAGGATATTGCTAGCGGCAGACTCAGTGCACCAGTCTCGTGTTCGACTTGGCAAGACAAACCCGATCACGATGCCTCCTCCCAAAGTTGCAAGCAGGGCAACGGAAGCTGCGATCTTGGCACGTTGTACGTCACCTTTACTCAACCACTTTTTAATGCTGATGAGCCCAACTCAGCCTTGCACAGGCGATGCATTATTGAAGTTTCATTACCGGTCAGATGAGACGTTGCTCATCGCTTTCGGGGCCTGGTATAACGTCGTGGCTGTCGTAAGTAATACGGCCTGTGTGGCGAGGGCATCTGGACCGAGTCTAGCGATGACTTAGCAACGGTCACCGCAGGCACATGCGGAGATCATATCATACATGCTTGCGATGACTGTGATGGCACGCCTTTAGGAATGAACAAGGGTTCAAGAATAATTGACTCGCCTCCTCCGAAATCCTTTGACCAAAGCTGCGATGCACTTTTCAAAACCCCAGATAGACCCGCAAAAACTAGCGACCCCAGACCAGTGAAAAATGCGGCTTCTGAATGATCTTGCGATGATTCTGCGACGCGGTTGCCACCTGTCAGATGACCAGAGCTCCTGCCTATGCTGGCGGGTTCGTCGGGCACGGTATTGAGTCCGCGTAGATATTCCACTTCTTCTCGTATCGTACGCTGGACGATATATATAATTAGCATAATCGCAAGAGCATTGTGACTCAGGACAGTGCACAGTGGAGCTCCAGCAAAACCTAATCGGAGAGCAGGAATCGGCCCGTCAACTGAGAAATGCGACAAAGACCGCTGTTCAGTCCAAGCGGCCACAATAATCCACACGAGTACCTCACCGAGAAGATAATTTAAAGCCAGATTTACAGGTGCAGTAGCTGAAAGAATACGCGTGTGCACATTCGAAAGCCCTTCACACAGGAGTCGATGTCAGCGCACCACAGGCGTTACTTTACACGACTTTTCACCTTGAGAGGTCAGATAACGCCTGCTCCAGGAGTCAGCACTAGTCTCGATAAGAGAACATCTAATTACTTCGCTATTTCGCCAATCGCGTACCCCGGTAGACCTGCAGCAGCGATCCGAAGAAACTCGCTCGCGGGGCCAGCGACCTCCGGCGATTGGCCAAGTCGCTGCAAAAGGGTAGCGGATTGAACACCCCACAGACTAGTGATCGGCTGAAGAAAAATGGAGTCAAGTTGGCATTTATGCTCAAATCGTACGAAAGCTTGCACTTACGAATAATACAATTCCAGTGACCACTGCTGCTTGCGCACAGGCTATCTTAGCAATGCGAGGATTTGGTGCACTCGCAAGGACCCTGTCCAAAGAGCTGGAACATAAAGTTAGGGTCCAATGACAATATTTGTAGCAAAAGGTAGCAGACCTGATGAAACCCTGGATGATGCTATACCCTGTCACACTTGCCACTGTCGTGCCGATAGTGCTCGCAGCAAGATTCGTGGTCGACAAATGTCCCAAGGATACCGTTGGTGCTATCACGAGCGAATGTTCTTGCAGGTGCACGCTTGAGCAGGTTTAGCCCCCTCCAAGTATCACGTATAGAGATTCGGTCATGAACTTACAATAGCCATCCACCGCCGTCCTTTGCAAGAACGTAACACTCTACAAAGACCCTGGAGGAACGTCCACAATCGTCCGAATTCGCGTCATCTAGCGTTTCCGCATCAGGTAAACGATTCAACAGAGGGGATAATATGCGGTGAAGCAATCCCTCAGCCTGTTTGGTCGCGAAGGCCTTGGGGTCGCGAAGAGCACCGAGTAAAGGCGTTGTTTCTGTAGCAAGCGTATCGATGTCGGGCTCGCCGACCGATCTTGTGTCGAGAAAGTATGACCCCACGATAGGAAGCTTGGAAGCGTAAGCGAAGAGAGTAGAGCGCACTCTAGCTAGCACCAATGCTTGTGCTTTGTTTTCTATGTCTCCCGTTGTTCCAACAGTAATGGCGTCTGTTACATCGCTCACGAGGGTTACAGAATCCCCTGGTGACGATTCGATGGCGCCCTTTATGGCGAAACTCGTATCCGGAGAGGACTTCTGTAACGTTGCTGAATGACCGATGATAGGAACATGGAAACCCGAAGGCCGCGGAGTAGAGCACGCTTCATCTTGCCCACCAGACGCAATAGACATCAACGGTCCTACCGCACGCGCCCCAAGTTCCTCTATCCCAGTGCTGCTTGAAAACGTCTGCGCGAGCACAGTGACCGCATCGTCTACTGCATCCGGAGCGATCTGTGCGCCCTCGCCAGTATGATCGCATTGAGACCCGTCAGAAGGAAGTGGTGCGCTTTCCTCTCCTCCTTGGTGAATGACCTGCTCGTCGCTCATCCTAGCAATGGTCGACCTCGACGGAAGGCTCGTGCGAGCGAAAGCGAGATTCACTTGTTCGGGTCCACAAATCTGGGTCTAAGTACCCGGTGTAGGTAATTGGGGCGCCGAGCCTCGTTTATTCCTGACTAGAAGTCGCCGGATCACGAAATGTACGGCATATGAACAATCCTCTTCAAGTTGCCTGCCATTGCTCAGCGAATTAGGGGCATGGTCGAAAGACTCACCATACGCGACGTTTTGCTGTGGATAGAACGTTGACTACAGCATCAAACAAGGCGCATACGATGCTGTTCGTCGGGCATGCCAGGTATGGCCAGGTGAGCCATTGGTCATGATTCATGAACCGTTGCAGTAGCAGGTAACGGTATTCGTGTGCCATGTACGCTGCGCATCAAAGGAGGGACGGCCGTTTCTGAGTCGTGAGTCTCGATGTGATTCCTCCAGGACGGTTTCCAGCATGTAGCCAATGGCCGCCTTGGCGACACGCTGCCAAATCACCGCCTCCGAGAATTAAAAACGACTCGATCAACGAGTCGAGGGGTGAGTTTCAAGTTACGGACTGCAGATGTGTCTATAACCACGAAAACGAACGTGCGGTGCGGTTTGTCCGCGTTTGCGGGGTTTACGAACTCGCTCTACTTCAAGAACGACCTGTCGGGTCGTCCATCGTGGTTCGGTGGCGAAAAGGAGTCCGAGAAGTCAGACATCAACACCACGAACAATAACTGCGAGTGCACCACGTTGGTCCATACCAACTGGCTACCGCATTGCATGCCTAGTATTACTGCGCCACTCTGCACAGTTCCATCAGTAGTCTTGCCACCTGGAAGTAACACCAATTCCATCATGCCAGCTCCGTTTGATTAAAATTTATGCGAATCTCCCCTCATCTTTCACCCATACCTTCATTCAGATCGCCGCCGTCACCCTCGTTTTCGCCTTACTCGTCTACGATATCCCACAAGGCACTGATCAATTCCCTTACCTCGTCATCCTCCAGCCCCATTGCCAGGAGCGCACTGTCGTGCCGCCGTATGGCACTCTCCACAAAATTGGCATAGTTAGATAGGTAACTTCCCGTGGACGGAGACGTTGATAACGAGGACATCATCTTTATTGCCTTAGGTCGAACGTCTGGAAATATAGGAGGGAAGGAAGTGGGGATTGGATAACTTGGCAAATGGTGCCTTCCCAGCATGTTGCAGGTTTAGACGGTGCGACGTGGGCAGGGAGATAACGCACGACATCAGGAATGGTCTGTTTAGCTCATGCATTTCACTCCATATATTGTAGGCTGATACTTCATCCCGGGAAAACCCACGGGACACATCTCGTCTCGCAAAGAGTACTCGACCCTGGTATGAACTCAAGTACCAAGAACGTAAAGTGGTCTCAAAACTTACGTCGGTGTGAAAGGATAAACTTGCAAGGCCCTGCGGCCTCTCGGGAGAAAACCCATGCGAATACGACGTTCCGTAAAGCGCGGCAAATGGGGATGAGTTTCTCCAATTTAATTGGGCAACGGATGTTTGAAGGTCATCAATGCCACCCTTTAACCTGTTGATATTTGACGTTTGACGCCGCAAACGACACATGGAGGCGTTACCTTGACGGGAGGGTTGCAGTCTCAATATGGGCTGATAGAACTGCGGAGGATTGGTAGAGAGATTTGTTCTGTTGTTGTTCAGTGTTGGAAGTAACAAAGAGACGGGAACGAACATCAATATTATGTCCAGCAAGCCAACTACTCTTGCCCCAGAGAGAAGGGGGTAAAATCGGAACAGTCAGATCACAAAACTCGGCAAGGCTTCGCAATGAGAGGGTGTCGTTGATAACCTGCTTTATCTGGGATGACTTTGAACGGAAAAAATGGATATATGTATGCATCAGTTAACTGTGACAACTCACATCCCCAGCGTTGGCATGGAGCGGGTTTATACCTGAAAGACAAGCAAATGACATGATTGTGGCCTTTGGATGCTCTTCGCGGAATGCAGATAACAAAGAGTTTGAGAAGCCACCGAAAGTCGAGATATCATGGATCATTTGTACCCCCTGTGCAATGAATCTCGCTATTCAATTCTTGTCCACAGATATCGTAGCCCCCATCACCTGGAAATTATTGCAATCCTCAACCAAGAGGCGGAGGGACCCATCCATTAGTTCTGCATTCTACGCATCCTTTTAGCTCAAGGACGTTGAACGTAGCACTATGCGTACATTGTCGTACTGCGAAAAGGCTTCACGACTGAGATTCCAGTCGCCTTCGACAAGTTCTGGTACATCCGAGATCGCTTGGATTGATTTGCGATCGAAAAAGACGCGACTGAAATCGGACCAATATCTGATTTTTGTGATGGCTGGTTCTGCTTGCTCACTGTTACCCTCAAGCTCAAGGTGAGAATGGTATTCGCTTTGGGGTATCCGCTCTTGCTCCAGGCGAGCTACTCCCGCGTGCCTATCATAACGGGAAGGATGAGCGTCTGACATGCGACGAGACTCAAAAAAACTCACCAGGTCGTAGGCTGATTCAGAACTTCTTCCAGACGTGAATCCCTTCTAAGTGTGCCAAAATTTGCTTCACAAAGTCGTGGTGCATCAGCCAATACCGCCCGGATGCTCTTTTCAGGAAGCGCTCGTACATTTCTGATCAAAAGCAAGGAGCCTCGGACATAGAGTAGGTTGATTCTGTGAACCGAGTATAGTGATGCACCTCCAGAACAATTGTCGTAAGTGCATCAGACGTACATGTTCATCGCGCCCCTCTGAGAATGAGATACCATAATCAGTTAGGGAGATGTCGTCCTCATCGTAGACAAAGTAGCTCTCCTGCGTATTCCAGTAGTGGGTTCCTGTATAGTTTGAGAATGAACCAGCCTGAATATGGATGATCTCTCTCATAGCTGCTGTAAAGGGAGTAGTTGGTGCCTCAGGAACTCGAAATTCCCACAAGGCGTGGCGCTGCCAGATGACTTTCTGCCACCGCGTAAGTACCCTGAGGGGCGTTTATCTCGAAAATTATTGTCGGTGTTGAACGTTGACACAGCAGCTACAGCATCGAAGCCATTCTATTCGTGATACTGACACGACGCCGCCGCGCTAACAAAACAATATCACCATACAGCGTCACTCCACGGTTTGGTGCGGACCTCTTTCTTGTGTGGATGGCGTTTAGGTACTACCATTTGAATTGGTGCAGGTGTGGGTGCTAATGAGGTGAAAGTGATCGTTATCGCCGCCTGCTGCCAGGGTTTGAACGCTTCGGAGTTCACAAACACGCCACTGAGCGAAGGTTTAGGTTCTTATTGCGGTGAATCTTCCTACCCTTCTCTCAGTGAGCGTTGATCTCTAGCCGTCCGTGAGTGACCTCGTGTGTGTACGTTGGTCTTCCCCTAAGGCTTGCTTTCCTTGTCATGCAGATTGCTGGCAACAATTCGGAACCGGTAGTCGACCCTTTCCCGTCGGTTTCGGCGGCACAACCTGTGCATTCGGGAGAATCATCCCTGATGCGCTCATACTGAGTGCCATGAAGCAGGCACGTAGGGGTGGGGAACCCAGGCTGTTGTACTGACCTTAAATGTCCACCCCTGACTGCCACCCCCGTTTCTGCATCGGAGTCTCATGGTCCATCAAATGGGCTTCCATCGATAATCAGCTTGGCGGTAACACACATGTCTCATGTCCCAGTTTCCGCATTGAATCCGTTCATGGCTAGGCCTGTTCTCAGACTGGGCGCTTATCGTTGGTGCCAAACAGGTACCGCAGTGGAGACTAATGCCGATCAGCACCATCGTAATAGAGTTAGTCCCACCGGTGCCGCCGCACCTGGAAGGCGACAGTTAGTACGTTACTCCTGATGAAATCTCTATCAGATGACAACAAAAACCCCGTTTGTCGAAAGAAATGTGAGTCATGCTTTTTTAAATTAGAAACCTCCTGACCAGATGGCGGATAGGATGGATGGCGCATTTTTCGACGCGGAACCTCGTGTGCACAGCGTTATGGCGTCAACTTAGTACACCTGGTGAAGCAGTAAGGCTGTGAGAGCAGGCGTCCGCGTCAGGGTCGATAGAATTCTATCGGTGTTCATTCAAAGGCCATCATGAGCGCTATCAAGTGTACTGACTTTTATCTACATATATATTTATAATGTCCTCGG
>JBBPLN010000864.1:0-12463 GCA_038089815.1 Sutorius eximius
TGTCTAGTAGGGAATGAGCTGGGGATATGATACGCGATAACGAGAGAGCGACGCACCGCGTTCGTTTGCGTTGCGCCTCCAGAACCTTGTCCACTACCAGAAGCGGCTTTGTTCGGATCTGGCGCGCCAGCAGCTTTGGTCGTGCGTTTACGCTGTAAAGCCTAATGAGTCGCCGTGTGCCAGCCCGGAGGGCAACAAACCTTTTCTTTCTTTTTCTTTCCAAACGACACTGCGACCGTTCGCTAGGGTGATATATCAAACGTCGCATCCGATCTCTGTCCAGAAAATGCACTCACTGGCTTACGTCTTGCTTCGGCCATCCATGAGCGACCCGGACCCGCGACGTCTGCTCCTCGCGGCGACGAGGGTGTTGGACCGATCGACCGAGGCTGCTGTCTCGACATTCGATCGGGCGTGTTCGGATTGTGTTCCTCGCTGGCCTTTGTCTTCCTGTCCTGTAGCCACCTTTTGAGGCTTGGAATACCCAGAGATGACCGGGGAGTATCTTCTCCTGGAGGTGATCCTGGGGGTAGGTATTGCGTGTAGTGCCTGATGGGCCTGGCACTGCCGGGTCCTCGCGGTCATGGACCGAAGATGCTAAGGAGGACGGCTATTCGAATGTCAACGCGAGGTGAGTGGATAAGAGCGATCGCAGACCTCGTCAAAGTTGAATTGGGGATCGGGTGGGCCAGAAGGTACTCCGTCCTGTGCAACTGTGAGAACGTGTTCCAGCACGAGAAGAACACGCAGATACCTCGAGTTCCCTGCCATTAGAGCCTCCATCGTGATTCCCCGTGTCGGTTGCGTCCAGTCCATCACCCCGAGTTGATGTCTGAGCGAGGTGAATGGAACGACAGGAATAAGAGTCGTGGATGGATAAAAGCTTACATTGAATGGTCCGAAAGAATCAGCAAGGATGTCACTCAGGCCGTACACGGCAACTTTTCCGTCGGATCGTCCGATTGCCAAGTGGCCGGTGACTGGCGAGAGAGCGACTGAGCATGTGCCTTGATTGACATTGATAGTGGGTTCGATTTCGGTGAGGGTCTCTGCATCCAGACCGAACTCGGTATGATGGCAGCGAGGAATTTGCTGTTCGCTGCCAGGGCAATGGAACGGGCATCGTTGAGAGTGGCAGATTCACTGAGCAGGGTTCCCGAGGACTCGACTTGGTTGTCAAGCGAAATGACAGAAATTTTCTCGTTGGTGGACCATGCCAGTAGGGTGATTGGTCCCCAGGTCTTGAGCGTTGCCGTGTTGATGGTCGCAAGCTCGTCGCCGTTGCGACCGTCAAAGATATGTATCCTCTCTTTCGCAAGTAGCGCTACGCGGCGTTCGTCGGTCGGAGAAAACTGACAACGTTGTCGTGTCGGAGCGGGCCAACGCATCGTTCTCCAGTCGCTCTCCAACCAGTTGACCGTCTTCGCATTTCCACTGGATCAGTCCCGCCGTAGAGGTGCCCTCCATCGGGGTGAAAAGCAATTGCCCACAGATAGTCGGAGCGACCATTGTCAAGCACAATCGTCGGGTCTGGCTCAACCGTCAGCGCGTCAGCGTTCAACGCCATTGCTTCTCAAAGCCACCACACACCAATCTCGGTCGATGACATCTGGTATGCAACCTGGATCGAAAGAGCAAAAACGAGGAACGCAGAGGGATACGTGGTACAAAACGTAGTCTTCAAACACGCTTCATTTTCTCATCATGGGCGCAGGTGCCTCGTCTCTTTGGCATCTATCCTTACTTGGATCCCTGATCGCTGTCTTCATTAGCAAAAATGGCAGGGTGAGTTCGGCGTCTCGATTCAAAGCGAACCCTTGCAATAGGATAGGCCGAGGCCGTCCAGTTGAACGCAACTTTGACATTTCCAAGTCCACCAAAGAATTAAAAAGGCGACGGAAACCCGTCGGACAACCCCAAAGGACGGCGAAGCCAGGACATAAATATATTCAAAACAGGTCAACATCCTTTGATCGTGGAGATAGAAAAAAGCGGGAAACGGGCAAAAGTTCCAGTCTAGTGACTAATGCTACAACTCTCCGAAACTGACCAACTGGCATCAAAACGCTGTTCGCAGGCGAGGAACCGCACTCACCGGTCTGGCATGAAAACTGGGGCAAGCAAGCTCCACATGTAAAGGAGCATGCAGACCCAACTGCTGACGACGCGCATCCACATTGCTGTCTCGGAGCGTCCGATGTAAACAATCTCTTCCGAGTTGGCATCGCCTGGTTCGGTCGACACCACGTTCCTGGGGATGGAAGAATGAAAACCCAGAGCAAGCGTATTTGAGGAAACGGTGACTGACCAGTCCGTGAGTAGCATCGCGACATACATCGAGCCGAGAGCAAAGATGACATGGAACCAAGAGTACTATCGGGTGCTCAGCGAGGGGCTGACGCGAAAATGGGAGCCTTACATTATAGCGAGTACCTGAGCGTTCGTCGTCCTTGGACTCTCCGTAGTCTTCTTCTTCCTCTTCTTCCTCGTAAAGTGCAGACTCAGGAATAGCTCTGCATCGTTCACAGTTAGATAGAATCCATACACCAACACGAAGCAAAATATACCCTGCTTGTACCGCGGCCAGCAGTGCTTGATACCTGGGAGATTCCGTCCGCCCCGGTTGTGTAGTTACTACTCCCATCTCTGACTGCGCCCCATCGTCGATGGGTAGGTAGACGCCACCCTTCTTTCCTCTGCCCACCAACGCTCGGCTCTGTGTGGCTGCTCGAGTAGTAGAGTAGGCGATCGCGAGGAACGTAAAGACTGCGCCAAGGACGACCGTCGTCGTCCCCGTTGTACTCGACCGTGTCAATGGGTTGCAAGAGTTGTCAGCATAGTTGGTCACAGCAGAGGTGATGAGGTATGTACAATAGGCCGCTACCATGCCAGACTGAGCGAGACCAGATCGCGGGTTAGATGCCTGCACCGCCGGGTGGATGGACATGATTGTGCTGATGATGCAAAGGGCCAGGTTAAACGATATGAAGAAGCGATTGAGGGTGCATCCGGAACCGGCAAAGTATCCGTAGAGAACGCCAGTGAGGGTGGTGGTCGTGATATACATCACGGCAGTGGAGCTGATGAGGATCCATTGCCAAAGGGTCGACTCGTACTTCTCCCAGTTTTCCAAACAAGTCTCCGACCAAGAGTGCGCAAAGTCGACCAAGAGAACGAGACCAAGAAGAATGAATATCGTCGCGCCAATGAGAGCGACGTAGTCTCCCCAGAAAATGAAGAAGCCGTTTGGAATAAAAAAGGTGACGACCACCAACAGGAGCCAGAGCAGCACCTTGGGACCCCACCAGCTGGACAAGGTCAGTAAATGGACATCAGGCAAGAGCAAGAGGGGCTGCGTTACCCATTCTGTATTGCTGCGCGTTTGTCCCTGGATTCCGTCACGCCGACGAGGGATAGACTCAAAAGGGAATGGAAGAGGAACAATGCAAAGCAGACGCGATGAACCTAGAGAAAGTATGAGGAAAGCAGGGACCTGGGACGAAGACGAAGAACGTACCGCGAGTACACCGTAGCACTTGCCCTCCTCGCACTCCATCTTGATGTAGTCGTAGCTCCATTCTTCGATCTTGCGTATGGCGAACGGTGTTTTCATGAGCCATGCCAACAACGAGTTGAGTATGAATATGATCTGAATCAAAGTTGTGGCATTGAACACGCAATGAACCGGTGCGAGAACTTGCCGCGAAACCGATCCTAGTAGCAATAGACGAGTTGCAATTGCATGACTTGCAGAACATGGAGGCTGCCAGGATCGCGTGAGTGCAGGCATGCGTCGGATGGGTATGAACTGACCCGCGGTGCTAGTGAAACAAAATGCGAGACCTCCGAGACATGAGCCGGCTATCGTCCCCAACGGGCCAGCGAAAGGGAGAGAGAATAGGATGCCCATCGCGGTACGAGTCCAACGTGTGTCGCACCGACGCAGCGTTCCGAAAACAGAAATATGCTATACACAGGATATCCTACATACACAAAGGGTACATACACAACGTTAAAACAGTATCCTATTTACCCGCGTCAGAAAAGTATGGCGTCTCCCTCTCGTTGACATGGCCATCTTCAGATGGGACAAGCGTTTCGTCGTCTTCATGGTTCGAGCAAGAGGGGAGCTCTACCAGCAACCTCTTCTTCGGGTCCCATCTGTAAATCGGTAGGACACTGGACCTAGGTAAATGTAAATCTTGGCGCTGATGCGACGTCTGCGGAACCTTCACGTCGAGATCCGCTTCAGTCATCATGAAAACATCAGATACCGCCTGTTGCTGTGGCGGGCTTTGTAAGTCCACAGACATTTCTTCAGAGCCTCCCTCTGATTGCCCAGGAGACATATTAGTTTCACCGGGGTCGGTACTACTGTCGATATCATCGGTGGATGGTGGACTGGTGGATGCTAAAGAATTGGGAGGGAGACGGGAGACAAGGGGTTCTCGAGCCCGTCTCTTTGATGCAGAAATGGTGACCGGTCTCTCTGGGATGGGGGGCTGACCGGGCAGTCGCTAGATAAAGGAAGATCTGTTATCCGGAAAGGCATAGATGCAGATGACTTGGTACCTCCAGCCGGCAACGACAGATTTTCTTTCCATTCCGACCGTTGGCCGTCCAGCACTGTAGTTGGTGTTAGGAGCAGCAATTCGACAAGATTTTACACGCACCGCCGCAACCGTATAGAGTCCATCGTAACGGTACCCGCAAGGTGGTGCATATTTCGACCGACACTTCCATGAACGAATGACCCGTACAGGCTTTCCAGTGAGGAATGACAACTAGAATAGCGCCATGGAAGGATGGACGGGATGATAGACCGCCGGTTCTTACCATTAATGCCTTGTTTGAAGTCTTGTCCCAAGATTGATCCTCTGTCTGTGGACCAACACGGAGCTAAGGATACATATAATGTCAGTCCCGCGGTGTGTCCGTGTCGATCGCCGGTGACATACATGTTTCCTGGGAATGGTATCAGTGTATTTCTTCCTCCCACCTGCACCGGTGTAAAGACTGTGAAGATAAGTAAGACACGAGTCGATGTTTTTAAAAATATATACGTACATGACGTCGCCCCCGTCTTCGTTGTCCAGGTATAGGCCAGAGAGGACGACAGAATACGTGCCATGTTTACTGTCTCCGTATATTCCAGCCATCAAATGCCGGTGGACCCCAGAGTTCATACAATCCCGTCTATTGTTGTATCACAATGTCAAGCAATTGAGGAGACGTGCCGATAACTCTTACCGCGATTCCCAATGGGTGAAGACCGGGACACCGGGGATGTGTCCAAACGTCTTGCTGTAGAAAGAAGCGGACATTAGCTGGCGATGAGTGATCCAGACGGATAATCTTGACCTTAGAATACGAATCGTCTCGAGGCTTCCTGTCGGGAGGCCGACCCCAACATTGCTGGTATCACCGGCAGGCGGAGGGTGCGGGGTATCAGTACCTCCCACGGCCATCACTGCCGGCGATTCCTCGTTTCCGGGAGGGGGATTCGTCTGGTCTTGTTGCTGTAGGGGATTTAACGCGGGCGTTTGAGTATCTGTATCCGCGTCCATGGTGATGGTTCTTGGGAGAGATGGGTCCAGATCACAATTGCCTCGCGAGTCAATTCAAGTCCAGAATGCACGCCCTAGAGGGTAGACCATCACCACGATGCTCCATCGCAGCCAACGCCTTTACACCCCCGTCCAATCGTTTGCGCACACGCAGTCGTGATCGCTGCCATCCTCGTTCGATGGGCTAGGGGAAACCATACCTCGCGCTTGGCAAAGAGGTCTCCCCGCAAACCCTCTGGGTTGCTGCATCGCGATGATGTCGATGCCATTTGGGAGGGAGTGCACGTCCACCGCCTGCTATAACGTCCTCGAGAGGAGGGGAGAACGACCACTCCTCTTTTCCACATCCCCGGGTAAACCGTTTCTGTTCTCTAACAGGGATGTACTCCATTGCACAACCAGAAGCTGACTGCGATCTTTGCCCAACACACTGCGGTGATCGCTGTCATTGTAATTTGTCCGTGGGACATGTTCACGATAGCATGGCTATCGCAGATTCGGTCCACGCAAAACGGGTGATTACACAGGTGCATCCTCATGGAGACCGTTCTTCACATCTCGTACCGCCTCTTCGAGATTGTAAATTTTGTATGTCATCTCTGCTTGACCGCTTGAAGCTCTGAACGGGACAAAGCTTCTTCCGAAAGATTTTCTCTTGTCTATGCGCCCAGGTTTGACGAAGAACTTGGCGTGGCTGAACGAATCCTTGTAGCAAGCATCACTGACGCACGGGAGGTTAAGTTGATACTTCTTCACTTGCATCCCATCCCTAGTTGACATGGACAGAAATGCGACCCTCCTCGTGGTGTGATGCTGTATGACGGCGTCGAAATAACGATATTGATGTAGATTCGTGTCCTCGAGCCATGAATCAAGTAGTCAATCCTAGAGATCGCACCGTTCAACTGCTCTGCTCGAACGTGACATTGATTAGTTTACATAGCCAACTGCAGTATGCAACGTACCCGTCGGGTTCCGTGTTACAACAGACTTTGTCAAGTCGTGTTTTGACCGCAGGCCGCGAAAATGTCACGTGCCGAGAATTCAGCCCAGGGACAAAAAGAGTTTGGTCCTGGCGAGTTTCAAACCGCAACATCTTTCTCCTCACCCAACTAGTTTCGTGGGGGAGGTGGCCTCCGTCAGCAAATACGAGAAACCGACCTTCATTATTCCCGAGGTTCCCGACGTCCTTGCTGGCGCGTACCATTCATGAAATGTTGAGAAACTACCTATGGCGTCAGCGCACCAAGTTCGAAGCAACCCTTGCATTCTCTATGCTCGAACCTTGGGAGAAGATGTTGTCCGGTGAGTATTCACATGTTATGCACGAGGCAATCTTTCTCGTGTGAGTCGTTTACGCACAGATCTCTTACGGGAACTCTCTAGTGCTTATTTTTGCGTTCTTCGCACTCCTTCTCGTCACCGGGTTGTACAGATATTTGCCACAGCATGTTTCTATCATGCGCCAGCGTGCGACCTACTACCTGTGGGGTCAAGATGGTGATGACCGGCTGCTACGGCATCTCGTTGACCCTTCGACGCTAAAGGAACTATGATGCTACCGTGAGTGCTCGTTAGCTCCCCAGGCTCACCAATGATGCATCGACAACTCGTAGATAGATAGCATGCCTACATGAAGCACGTCTGACATATCCGATGTGCTGATTCTGACAACGATTTTACATATATCACCTATACCTATTCCCCCCGAACGTGTACTGTTCCATACCTTAGTGGCTTGATGCTTGCAAAGTCCCCAGTTGATGAGATCACGTGATTGTAATAAATGCAACATTGCAACTTGAACTTGGCAAATGCATATGATCGCTGTCTCCTCTCACGCCGCTTGATAAAAACGCCTGGATTTCCTCGACTCTCACAGACCTTTTGTCCATCATGATACGTGATTCTAACCGCATACGAAACTACCTCTGGAGGCGCAAGTTGGTCATCGAAACAACCTTTGCCATAAATGCCTTGGAACCTTGGGAGAAACTCATCTTTTGTGCGCACCCTTGTCGCTCCTTTTCCTCCGTCTCGCTCATCATCCCGTGTCCATCAGTCTCGGTACTATCGCTCCTCGCCTTTCTCCTCTTTAGAGGTGTCTGCCGCATATTTCCTTCTCAGCTTTTCGTACTACAACAACGGGCATCGTATTATTTATGGGGGCATGAAGCAGACGACCGTCTCATCAGACACTGGGTCGCTCCTCCAGCGGTAAAAGAACTATGATTTTCTTTACGGCTTTGAGGACGTGAGTACAATGTCATCTTCTCTCGTGCTGCCTTGACATCCAGTGTCTCAGTGGGTGATTGCCTCCCTTTTTGGTTTCCCTTCACGTTGTATCCTCCTTTGCCGACGCCTTTCGATGCACCCACCTCTCCTCTCGCCTCCCTTTTGGTTTTCCTTCATGTTGTATCCTCCTTTGCCGACGCCTTCCGATGCACTCCGCTCCCCTACCTTTTGTCATGTTCAGTGGACTCTATACGAACCCTAACCTCGGTCTTGCGATGTCGTCCCGCGATCATGTCTTACACGTCAATCATTGACCATAGACCATACAGTACTCTCGATGTTTATTGCACGTCAGCTTTTCTGGAGGAAATCGGAAGTCGTGCATCGCACCCCTGAGTTCCGGAAGCATTCGATACATCGGTAACTGCCGTACAAACTCGTTCTTTCTTGTCCTTCAGCTCACAGAGATGCTGGCTACACATCGCTTTTTGCGTGTCTGCAGGTTTACCCGGCCCACCACAAGTGACTTAATTACCGTCCTCCTGCTCGGCTCCTTTTGAATCTAGATCGTTTAATCAGTCCATGTCGTGCCTGTACTCATCGATGGCTGATTCCTTGTATAGCCAAAGCGGTAATAATTGTACGTAGATGCAATGCGGCGATGCAACGCGCATGCACGACTCGCCAACACAAAAATCCCATTATGCAAAGAACCAGGTGACATGATAGCCTCTTGGGCGCAAGTATCTAATCAGGAGTCAAAATAAGTTACCATGGCGTGGGGGGTTACGATAATGCATAAACTATATGCGATGAAAGAGCCCAGAGTGACCAGGGGAAATGCCTTAACGTGTCGGGTGGTGGCGAAAATACAAATGCACGGAGCGATTTAGTGGATCTTGTAGTAGCTGGAAAGAGACATTGCATAGGGACTGGTCCGCTGCATCCTTTCGGTTATCATGAGGGATTAATATATAGGTCGTAGGAGTGACGTGGCTTCATCCATGATGTCAGGCAGTCATGACTTGCATACCGAGTGCGTAAAAGACATTCTATGCGCCGCTCAGCGGTCAAACGGGCGGAGGCGAATTCCGCAGGCGATTGTGGCCGCCCCATTTCTGGAAAATTAGGTCGTCCGCTCTTGTATCCGGGTGAATTTGAAACTTGCCCTCCCAGAGCGCCGCCGATGACCTTGACGGATCGTACCGTGCCGGATCCGAGAGTGAGCCATGGGTGTGTGGTGCCCAGCCTGCTCCAATCGAGGATGCGATCAGGGTCGGGACCATAGTCATAAGTGAAGGTCTTCATCAGGAAACACGTCAGCATGGGGGACAAGATCAAGAAGGGAGACAACAAACAAAGGAACTCTGCGCTCGTCATGCACACGTGCCGAACGACTCTTCCAGACAAAGGACGACGAACGCAGACGAGCACCTCGAAGATTCGCAAAGGTCGCCAGATTGTCGCGAACGAGTTCAATAGCTTCATTCCATTCTGCGTCAGGCTTGATGGTGGGGAGCGTCTCGGGACTGGGCAGGAGCCTCAGAAAGACGAACAGACGTTCAAAAGGCTTGTTTGGTAATAGGCGAACGAGAGCACCCAAGGGAATGGACACCACCCCAAAGGCAACCGAAAGACCCCACTCAAGACCGCCAATCCTTGTCACCTGAAAGGCGGCACCGCCGATGAACACGACAAGAATCTGTACGACGATCTCTAAATCGGTCGGTTCAACATGAAAGCTGAGAGGATGTAGCAATAAAGTTACCGATGAGTGTGATGACAATGAAATAAGGGTTATTCCGCAAGCCCTCGAAGATATTCAGCTTGCGGTTCAGTCGCCTCGAATTGAACGAGTTGGATATTTGTGCAAACACAAAGACGTTGAACACTACAGTTTGTACGATCGTCTGATTCGTCGAGGTATTCTCCAGGCTGAGAATCTGCAGGCCAAAAAAGTGGAAGATGAGCGTGATGGCAATTTGGTAAGCCGATTGAAAAAATATTTGCTTGTACATGTCGACGGTGAACAGCGGGGCAGTGAGCTTGTCTGGCTTTCTCTCGAGAAGGACAGGAGAAGCAGGATCGGTAGCAAGCGCGAGGGCAGCGAACGTGTCCATTATGATGTTGATCCAAAGCAATTGGACAGCGGACAGGGCAGATGTTTCCGACGATGATGCGATGGCCGTAGCAGACGTAACGACGACGGCAGTCACGTTGACGGAGAGCTGGAATTGAAGGAACTTCCGCACCGCGTCATTCACGCAACGACCCCACATGATAGCTTTGATGATCGAAGAAAAATTGTCATCCATGAGGATGACGTCGGAAGCGTCCTTCGCTACCTCAGTACCAGCAATGCCCATCGAGAAGCCGACGTGCGCAGTTTTAAGTGCAGGTCCGTCGTTTGTACCGTCACCAGTGACGGCGACAATTTCCCCCAGGGAACGCAGCTTTTCAACGAGGATCTTCTTATCTTCGGGGGAGGAACGGGCAAGGACTTGCAGTCTAGGTATGACCTCGAACATCTCTGCGTCGTTCAGCTTCCGAAAGATTGGTCCTTCCATGATAATGCCGCCTGCTGTAAAAATTCCGCATTGGGAAGCGATGGAGCGGGCAGTGAGGATATTGTCGCCGGTGCACATCTTGACAGCGACACCAGCTTTCTGGCAATCCGCCACAGCTTGTCGAACACCGTCGCGTAAGGGATCCTCTATGCCCATAATACCAATGAGAGTGAGCTCGTGAGCGAGGTCTTCGTAAGGTATCTACATGATGATAAGCAGGCGAGGTGGATAACATTGAGGGACTTACGTCTTCAGCTTCGTTCCGGTGCAACTCTGATGGAGGCCAAACGGCAAAGTCGCGGTAACAGATAGCAATGGTCCGAAGGGTCTGATTGGCGTAAAAGATGATCGTACGAGAGACGTTGACTTCAGTATACGTATCGATTTCCACAGTCTCCACAGCGGCATCCTCGTCACTAGCTTGACTCGCATCTTGTGAAACGACAACATGGCGGGTGCACAGCTTTGTCAGGATCTCGCTAGCGCCCTTCAAGTAAAGCCGATAGTGACCATTCTCCAGCTTCACTACAACTCCCATAGCTTTGCGGTCGCTCGAGAAAGGAAGCATTTGAACGACGTCGGCCGTGTCGCGGATCTCCTTATGGTTGGGCCAGTTGAGCTCCTTGGCGAAATTGAGGAGCGCTGCCTCCGTCTTGCTACCAATGAAGGTCATTTGGCCAGTCGTAGAATCCACGTCCTCGAAGGCAGTTGTGTTGATCGCGATAGCTGCGTTGAAGAGTTTGCGAAGCTGGGGCGAGAGAACAGTATTGACTTGGTTCTGATCGACAGAAAAATCCTGGTTGTGTCGCGCAATGCCAGAGTCGGTACTCTTACGAGAACGATGCTCATCAGCCACGTTCGCCCTGGACTGATTGTGCTGAAGTTGGCGCGCAAATTTGGCGTGGATACCAATGGACCCTGCAACGACGGTCATGCTATTTTGTGTGAGAGTGCCAGTCTTGTCTGTGCAGATGACAGACGCATTCGCCATGGTCTCACACGAACCCAGCACACGAACGAGCAAGTTCTCCTTTGTCATGCATCTGGTAGCGAATGCGAGGGCAAGCGTGACGGCAAGAGGAAGACCTTTGGCAAGTGTCAGTCAGAGATGGCCAGTGGCAAGCGTGCGTGACTGGCCTTCTGGGACAGCAACTACCACGAGGGTGACGGAGATGATAAGAATCTGCACAAAAGCCATACCCTTCTGATTCGCAGTCCTTGACCCGGAACGGATCAGACATTGGGAGACGAGCTTTGAAAACGACGACTGACCTCGGGGGGTTATTCGTACCCAATTGGACAAAGAAACGTATCATGAGAGCACCAAAAAGCATGAGGCCTGCTATGCTCCCAGCTTTTGCAATGAGTTCCGCGAGGACGTTCAACTTGAGTTGCAATGGCGTATTCTCAGCATCGGCACGCAAGGCTGGCCATGGCGTGAGCGAGTTTTAGGGAGAAAGAGATCCCTCTCACCCATCATGATCCGTCCATTAAAGCTTTTCGTTCCAACTGCGACAACAACGTACTTTCCGACACCTTCCAGCACCTTACTGCCGCTGATGATGAAACAGTCTGTGTGTGATGAACTGGGTGATGCATGCTTTGGCTTCCCTCCGATAGCGCCATCATCTCCGGGGCGTTCGCTGTTTCGTGCGTTCTTCAGTTCCAGGCAGGTCGAATACGGTGCCTTCTTGATGGCATCCGCTTCGCCGGTGGCCGCTGATTCGTCGCACTTGACATTGTGCCCAGAGAGGAAGATTCCATCGCAGGGGACCACCTCACCCGGTTCGAGTAATGCAATGTCGCCAACCACAACCTCCTAAGATTCGCATAAGCGCTAAAAAGGATCGCCAAACGCAAGCGACGCACCTTGATGTCAATGAGTTGTTCTCTACCATTGCGAATGACTTTGACCTTGCGCTCATCCTTCTTTTGATTGAGCACCTCAAACTGGCGTTCCTTCTGCCAGTCATTGAGAGAGCCCACGATAACCTGAGATTATGGTAGTAAGGGAGATGAAAAAAAAGGAGAGAACGTACGACAATAAGAATGGCGATAATGATGGCGACACCCTCGACCCAGTCGACGGGTGGT
>JBBPLN010000865.1:0-12451 GCA_038089815.1 Sutorius eximius
CCGTCATGCTGGAAAGCAATTGCGAATATATAATCGTAACTCCCGGAGTCCAATATCATTGTCAGGTCTGATCAAAGTCTGACTGAATTGTTAGCATGGCGCAACCCCACTACAGAACTGCAACAAACTGGTGCTTGTTGATGCTATCCTTGCCGCTAACACGCGTTTGCAGGCTTCGAGGAGTGCTAGCGAAGAGCGCCGCAGTATCCCCACAGGTTTGTTGAGGTGTCCTCAATATGGGTTAATTCAGGCCCCTCCATGTTCCTCGGCGTTTGTTCTCAAAGTTGACCTTGACGAGACCAGTTTCCAACAGACAATCTTATCCTATATTTAAAAACATGATTGCTTGACATCAGGATCGACGTTCAGAACTACACGAATCGGTGTCGATATCTGAGTGAGATTGTCTTGATCACGCTCGCGAACCTTCTAGTGCAAGTTCTCTTCCGGAGCATAATGGTCTTGGTTGGTTCTTACACCAATTGTGCGCTGGCAGCAAACAGAGTCGAGCAAAAGTGAAACGGCACACTTTCAAGCGCGTAAAGCCAAGTGTAAAGTCGTCCTCTGTTAACGAAAAAAAGGCTTCGGTGATGTTGGCTGCTTCAAGTGTCTAGTAGTTGCCACCTAGGCATTCATGAACGGCATATCGGGAGTTGGCCTGTGGTCCTTGCCCTGAATCGAGGTGAGGTACAAACCCTGGCAAACAGGTGTGGGGGTATCATTACTCTTGGAAATAGTGAGGCTTACCTGGTCGCCACCTTGCTTGAGATCCGAGTAAGAACAAGCGCCAAGGGCATGAGGCATTGCGTGCACAGCCCAGGATCCAATGAATAAGGAACTGTGCCTGTGCAAATTGAACTCTGCACACGACGAGTAAATAAGACCCCTCACTCTTTCACCTTGCGGAACATATAACTGGAGAGAATGTCGTCAACGAAGCCTGGTATGTTGTATTCCAAGGGGTGGTTGCATCGAACACTGACTTGATAAGATGCAACTGTGCTTGACACCGGCGACGATGTTCCTATACGTTCGGTCGCGTTCCACCCGAATGGAGAGCACGTTTTGGGTGCTGGTTCCAGTGGAATTCGACGATGGCGGGTTGCAGATGGGGAAGTCACACAGCAGATTCGAATAGCGGCACAGGCGGTCTGTGTATCGCGGGATGGGAAGTGGGTTGTCTGCGGCACTCGTGAAAGTACTGGCGTGTGGGACGAAAGTCTGCAAGAAAGGGTGATCAACCTCGTGGGTGAAAGGAACGTGATTGCGGTGGATGTCTCGCAAGACTCGACCCGGTTTACCACCGGAAGGTATGACTTCGGTTCAGACTATGCAGCGAGCATTTGGAGTCTTGCAACCGGGAAGCGACTCATTGGGCCACTTCAACATGAAAGCCATGTCACTGGAATACAATTCTCGCCAAGTGGTGACCACCTCGCCACCGCTTGCTTTGGGGGGTCCATTCGCGTCTTTGACAGTCACACAGGCGACGAGATTATCAACATCGAGTCCATCAAAGTCCCAGATCTTTGGGGGCTCACGCCGCTCGCATGGTCAAACGATGGTCAGCGGATTTTTGGCGTAGACTCCAGGAACCAGAAAATCAAGGCTTTCGAAGTCCCCACTGGGATCCAACTTGTCAAATCGAAGATTATCGACGGCAGCCGCGACGTCTATTCTATTGTGTTGGCTGCCAATGGCGCGTTCATCGTTGTCTACACAAGCCGTGCAATCACATTCCTGGATGCATCCACGCTGACTCGGATTGGCCCAACCATCGAAGAAGGTGGAAACTCACGCTCAATTACACTGTCCCTTGATAGCAGCAGGCTAGTGATCGGACGAACAGACGGGAAAGTCAGCATGCATGATCTCCGCCATATCCTCCCAGACGTGTATGTCTCTCCCCACGTACGTGTCTATCCATTCACTGCCAGTGCGCCAGTTCCGTCCCATTGACAGCTGATTAGGAATCTATCAAGGCGCAACCAGACGAGACCGAAGACAAGGGCAACCTGGTAAGCTTTTTTCCATTCATGTTATCAGCGTTATGAGACAAAGTCTGTTGGTTGACAAACTGCTTAGGAGTCTACTCGCGAAGAACAACGACCAGACAAAGCTACTCGCGAAGAACGACGACCAGACAAAGTTGGTGGGAAGGGCAGTCTTGAGGTATTCATTTGTGCTTTCCCCTGTCGAACCAAGTTCTTACGACTGCATAGGTCGAGGTGCCATCGAGCACACCAGCTGCCCAATTCGACTTTGGCGAGGTAAGTAGTTATGGGATTCTTCGAACTCTGTGTTGATACGGCTGTAGCCTCTATCCCCTACGTCTTCCGCTGACGAGGCTGCACCACTCAGGACGTCGCGTAGAGTACCACGGTCGTCAAATGCTGCAGATGAACATGTCAACGCCAAATTATTTCCGGGCATCTCTATGTTCAAAAGAATGTTGCCAACGAGGATGAAGAAGGACAATACGGACTGTGCACCACACAAACCCAATCGAGCGACGAGAAAGGAGGGACAGCCAGCCAGCCAACCCCGCCCCCAGTCACCAACAAGAGTGAGAGCTGTGAGGGAAGGACCCTCTTGGATGGCTGCAGGTCAGCGTGTGCGAGTGAGTGTCACCCTTTCTGGGTGATTCGCCGTTGGGTGTCTAACATATCGTTACAGCGAGTGGTCGCAAAACCCGTTGTAAAACAAACGGTCCGTTGTTCCTCCTGTTCGCATGCAGCAACTCATCGGACGTTGCAGCATACGTCGTCCCGAAAGCTCAAGCTGCCTTTCAAACGTGCTTCTCGCAGCAAACAAGATTCCGCAGACACAACGAAAGCCCGTCCAGTGTGTCTGCCAGTGATGGTAACTCGCCATGGTTGCTCACATTCTGTCAGGTCCAACAAATGAGCGATCCGCCTTCACCAGCGACTAACAATCCCCACGAAACGGTAACGGCAATTTCCTAGTCAAACATGTGACGAAGCTTATGTCCTACTAGGCGCAACAGACACCTGATCCACCTCAACCATCAGGCGGCAGCATCCATGTAATGGTGCGCGTAGTTTTATTTATCCTGTATCACTACGCTCACGATTGACCAGGATCGGCCCGGAAGCACCAACGCTCTGCTTTCGATCCGGCTCAGCATACCCATACCCAGATGGGTATTGTGTCGTGGTTCAAGTACCGAAGATGGGACTCATGGATGAAGGTTCATACCCCGTTCTTGGGCGGGATATCTGTTCCAATTGTACACAGCTTCATATCTATCAAGGACGGTTTACCAGTTCGAGGCCCTACTATTGGCCTGATAACACCGAAAAATGGAAGTACATCATCTGTGTAGTATATCTCGCTAGTAGCTGTGTTATTGCTTTCGCCTTGGGTTTGAACGCTACTAGTAAGGGCATCGAGGCCAGGATCTACATTTTCGTGCCTTTACCAGGCATAACAGCGGACATGAGTAACGCAATCATAGATCATACTTGCCTGGCCTTCGACGATCGCCGTGGAACTGTGGAAAGAGTAAACAAGGTTAAATTTGATGTTCTCATTCAGAAAAGAGCAATAGTTCTAGTTGTCTTGCGGTCCTCGCAGTCTTCCCCATCAGAGCCGTGTCCGGGGGTGGAGTGTTCCTCGGACGCACTCTCCGGCACCTGGCAGGCACAGTGTCTTCCGATGGGTCCAACGTCCAATGCCGTGAACTCGATGAAGCCGGTGACGCCGCGCTCGCATTGACTGCTTGAAATGTGTCCATGTCCAGGAGCTGGAACGAGGATACTACGCGTGTGTATATCGTCAACAGGGAGACGTTGGGGAGCAAACATGCTTGCTTGAGGGGGATACAGACGAGGTCCTTGCGAATCGGGGCGACCTCGGCAGAATAGGTGAACTCGTCGGACATCTGCCACAGGTCGGATAGGAAGAAGCGTAGCATAGTAGTTTAGGCCGTTCGCACGCACAGTTCTCGAGACCTGTGCGCTGGTCGGGAGAATATACTGTGAGCATCACGTCATCGGTATCACTACAAGAGGTTGCGCGATCGAAATTTGCGTACATGACTCGATACATCAATTACTGAGATGGACCGCCATCCGCAGCGCCCGAGCCACGACACAACAGCCACCCGGGTATCCGTAGCCTGAACGAAATGATAGCATCCCCTGAATCGACTTCCTCCTGATCCATTTTTAGTGTTGGAATGCAAGAGAAAACAAAGTACACCCACGGTTATGTGGATTCCCCCGGATGACGGTTGAGATGCGTCGTTCCGAGCAGCCTGTTGCCCCTAACAGGACGCGAGTGGTCATGGCGGGTTTCAAGATCGTTAGGAAAATACGCACTGGGGCTGCGACAGCTGAGCTTCCAGGAGCTTGTCCGCTTTGAGGAGTCCCTTTGTTTGTAGGCTTAGGTTCGGATTTCTGCTGTACCATCAGGGGAGATCGTGCAATCAAGCTGGGAAAACAATGAACCTTTGGTTTTCGAACGGATTTCGCGACCGTTCGCTGAGAACATGTCAAACTCATGGCAACCACTGTCTATCAATAAAGGCACTCACTGGTTTACGTTGTCCTGCGGCCATCCGGAACGGTCCCTCCACTTTTGCGACTGACCGGGAGCGAGACTGATGATCAGCGGGCCCACGCGAGTTTCCAACGGCTCGATCAGGCTCATGGGATGCTCGGTCCCTTTGATTCTTTCTCATCCATATTGGTAACAGCTTCTTGAGCATTGAAATGCCCTTGGCGGGCGTTTCTTTCGGTGGCACTGGATCGACCCCGCTGGGATGGGCCGAAGATGTTGGTGACAGAGGCTATCGCAATTTTAAGATGGAATCAAGGAGGGAAGGAGGGAGTGATTGACCTCGTCATAATTGAATTGTGTAGCGGGCACGTTCGATGGCACCTCGACCTATCCAATCATGAGAAAGATGGTTTCAAAGGAAGAGAACAAAGGTACCTCGAGAATATCACCATTTCCATCCTTGTCCGGTTGTCGTTCCTTGCGAGAAGGATCCTAGTGTGATGTGTCAGTGGAACAAAGATTATCCCACATACTGACATTGCGAAATGTGACTCGGAATAGGCAAGCGCCTACCTTGGAAGTGCGGAAGTCATCCGGTAGAATATGGCGGACGTCACGCACACTAATTTTCCCATCATCTCGCCCAGTTGCAAGATACGTGCCGTCTGAAGAAAGGGAGATTGACTCTATTCTATCACCTTCCTCGATGACAGGACCAATCTGAGTTAGCGTAGATGCATCCAGGAAACAGATGGTGGTACGGGCGGTAAAGGTGGCGATGAATGTCCCGCTGGCGTCTAGGGCAAGAGACTCGAGCTCACGGCCCGAACCGTCGTGGAGGGTTTGTGATTCAGCAACACCAGACCCAGTAGACGCATTGAAAGACTTGATCTTGTTGCCAGCAGAGGCGGCAAAAATGTGCTGGCCATCGTTGGACCATGCCAGAGGAGTGACTCGAAGCCACCAAGCCATTTCTGTTTCAATGGTGACGAGATGTTCACCACCTTGACTGTTGAAGACACGAATTGAGCCCTCTGAACAGGCAGTAGCGAGTCGTTGGCCATTTGGCGAGAACTTGACCCCATTGATCTCTTTGTCATGTTCGAGTGGACCAACGAGACGCTCCCCGCTGGTGATACTCCAGATCCTCGCCATCCCGTTACTGGTCCCCGTTGCAAATGTGGTAGAGTCCGGAGAAGTGTCCACCGCGTATACCGCGTTTTCGCTCTCCACCTCGGTGACCTTTTCTCGCAGCTCGCCGTCCCACACGCTCACCCCCTTCGTAGTCCCACAGATTATCCATTTCTGATCCCTTGATATGGATATGGCACCCAGGTCCATTTCTGCTTGAATTCCAACTTCTTCACCATCTGCAAGGTTCCACCGCCGAACCCCATCACTGCCTCCTCCCAACAAATGCGTCCCATCAGGATGGAAGATAACTACCCACATCTTGGCTGAGCTGCCAGCAAGTACGATCGTTGGGTCTTATCGAATCATCAGCACCGTGCGCAATCCTCGAAACTGTCAATTGACATACCGGCCTTTGTGGGTGACATTCTCGCCGATGGTGCAGCGTAGCCTTTTCTGAGTAAGAGAACGTTCGGTTGCTGGCGCGCAAATTTGCTCTTCAAACACAGCTGGCAGCCCCGTTCTCTATATGGTTCCGTTCACCCAGGCGCCTCGTGACGTTGGCGCTTATTTCGCAATGGTGACTTCGTGGCCATGATGAGGGCCAAGGGGCAGTCGGTATTGCGTCACATGGCGTACTTCCTCTCTTCCCGCCGTTCCTGGTTCATCAACTCGTACTGGACTGCTTTGACAAGGGACAACTCCCAGGCATGGATATACAACAATGCGAACAACGCCATCAGGTCCTCTCCAGCGGTAATGGGATCATGGCCCTCATTGGGATTAGCTGTCAATGTGAGTCGACGAGTGTCACGATGATCACAGGTCAGTTGTGCATATATATTGGGCTTGTTCAACTGGGACGCACAACTCATTGTCACCCCATTCGTGGTCGTGTGTTAGCTCAAAGTGCAGCCGGATTCGTCCACTTTGATGCCCCATGCGCCATTTACGAATCGCATTGAACAACATCACTTCAATTGTGCTCAGTAAGAATGGCAAGATGATTACCTCGGCAGGAGAAACTCGAGGGAAGAAGGGAAGACTTCGATCTAGAGTCTCAATATGTCCCTCCGTTTATTATTTCGCCGACGTGAGTATCCGTATATTAATTGACCCTAGTCCTGACGCTTCTGGCCCGGGAGACCTTGTATCGTTTGATTCATTTCTTTTTCATCCACAGGCTATGGTCTACGTCTCATATATCGGCGGTGCCATCCACCTTTTGAATAACAAAAGACTGGTCTGGATGCCGAATCCATTCACTCAGAGGGACAGCTACACAGCCTTTCAGTCCTGGCTACCACATGATACTAGTGGCCAAACTCTGCGCCTATATGATCCCTTTTGGAGATGTGGCTTGTGGTTCGACACAACACGATGCTGAGAAGAAACTGAGGTGTTCCGATGGAGATGAACCATGTACTCATGGCAAAAATGTGGATGTTGCCTTCAGGGTTTTGTCGACGTGTCTCCATGAGACACCAACCAAGATGAAGCAGATATTACGTGCTACAATTTTCGGAGATAACATGTGGTTCTTGTGACATCGGGGACGTCTTTGAGCGATAACCACGCCACCTGTATCGTCAAGCATGGGGATAGATGGTACGCCTTCAGCATACTCGATGACCCTCTCGCGCAACTCTGCATCCCGAACGATCGCACCCTCGACGGTCAGGCAAACCATCCACCGTTACAAATTAGTGTTTGGATTAGTAGATGAGGGTATGTCACTATAACTCGCAGGACGACTGCGAAAGAGATTGAAGAATCATACAATCGAAGTACATACATGTTTCGCTGCATCAGAATCAGATTACCTTGACCCGTGAGTCCCATCTCCAGTACCTGAGCCACGACACAACAGCCATCGTGGTAACCTGATCGCAAGTACAGCATCCCCTGAGTCTCGTTGATCCTGATCCATTCTGAGTGCGGTAACGCAAGCCGAATAGCAGTGCACGTACCACTACATGGATCCTGCCAACCGGAAGTTGGAATGGATCGGTCGGTTGCTGCGTCTAATAGGGCATAAACCGTGGTGACGCATTTCTACGATGAACGGAAAAAGACCCACTTGACCTGGTTTATTTGTATCTGCGGGACCTTGTCCGGTGCGAGAGTTATTCGAGCTCTTGGAAACACCATCCTTTGGTTTACGCTGCAACGACTCGTGAGTTATAACATACTGCCTGGGGGAGCGACAAACCTTTTGTCGTACAGTGGATTTGGCCACGGTTCGCTAAGATGAGTCGTTGGACGTGCTATATCCGTTCTAAATGAAAGAGGACTTACCCGTTTACGCTTACCGGCCGCCATCCAGAAAGGCCCCTCGTCTGCGGCTTGTGCTCTTCCCGGTAGCTGGAAACGACGCTGATCATCTGCACGCTGACGTGGCTCACTAGTTACTCGATCGGACTCATGCAGCACCGAGCTCTTGATGTTCTTCGTGGTCCGTGTTGGCAGCATCCTCTTGAGCATCCAAACCCCTCGTGGTAACATGGAAGCGGGTGGTTGCGGTATGACACCAAGCGGGGGTGAGTCCTCGCGGGAATCGGTAGAAGGCCGCGGAGATGGAGACTGTGGCAGGGTCAACATGGGGCTAAGAGGGGAACGATGTGATCGCTAACCATGTCGTAGTTGAACTGGACAGCGGGCGTATTCGACGGTAAATCACCCTAGCGAACGCGAGTACTTTGGTCGGGGCGGAAAAGGACAGACATAAAATTACCTCAAGCAAGTCACCATTTCCGTCTTCCCCGTTCCCGTGTGACTGTTGTCCCTCGCCAGTAGAATCCTAACGAAGCATTGTCAATGGAATCGCACTCATGAGACATGCCCGACGTCATCGTGAAAGGCCAGGTGCTTACCTGGTGAGGGACATACATGTCCGGGATAATATGGCGAAGGTTACGGACGCAGACTTTTCCTTTGGACCATCCAGTCGCAAGGTATGAACTATCTGGGGATATGGCGATCGACTGTATTGGTTCGCTCTCCTCGATGACTGGGTCAATCCGAGTCAGTGTCGACGCATCCAGGAATGAGACGGAACGGCCAGCATAGGTAGCTACGAATGCACCATTGTTGGCTAGAACGACAGACTCGACCTGAGTGCGACCACTGGGATCGCTGAGAATTTCCGATTCGGCCAGTTGATATCCAGTAGAGCCATCGAAACAGAAGATTTTCTCGTCGGCGGATACCACAAAAATTCGGTGGCCATCACCGGACCATGCGAGCGGAGTGATGACAATCTGCGATTGTACTACGATTTCGTCGATGTTGAGGAGCTGGTCACCGTTGTGGCTGTCAAAAACACGAACAGGGCCTCCCCAGCAAGTGGTGGCAATGCGCTCGCCGTCCGGGGAGAACTTGACCCCGTTGAGGTCCAAGTTGCCGTGTTCGAGCGGACCAACCAGCCTTTCCCCACTAGTAACGTTCCAGGTGCTTACTTGCTTATCCCTCGTTCCTGTAGCGAACCGAGCGCAGTCAGGGGAAACGTCTACCGCGCATACCCGGCTTTTCCTCTCCACTTCGATGACCTTCTCCTGGATCTCGTTCTTCCACACGCTCGCCCCTTTCGTAGTCCCGCAAACTATCCATCTGTTATCGCTCGACACCGAAATTGCACGCAGCTCCATTCCCGTTTGCTTCCCGACTTCTTCGCCATCTGTGAGCCGCCACTGGCAAATCCCATCATCACCCCCACCCAACAGATGCATTCCGTCCGGCTGGAATGCGACTGCCATCACCATCTGACGGCCGTCGTCAGTATGAGGTACGCCCGTGTCAAGCACCATTGTTGGGTCTTGTCAGATCGTTAACGTCGTTCAATACTCCTCGGGAACATTACACACCAGTGTTCGTCGATGCCATCCTCACCAATCTTGACAGTTGTGGGTTGAGAAGGGACGAAGTGGAGTTGATTCGTGGCTTTGGCACAAAGCCCCAATTATGGGCCTGTGCGCGGGCGTCTTTCGTCCTTGGCGCTTACTATTTCTAACCGATTCCTGCCAAGTGTGTTGCAACGACCACGCAAGCATCTGACAATTGGCGGGGCCTTCTCCTCTCTTCTGTTGGTCCTTGTATCCTGGGGATTAGGGACCTAAATGTGCATCATAATCCTTCTCGAGCATGACATGATCGTCATGTTGGAAGGCGGCGACGAGCCTCTCGCTATTGGTGATGCTCCATGTGCTCACTGTCTTGTGTGTGGTCCCCACCGCAAATCAGGCCGAGCCAGGTGAGGTTTCCACAACACCCCCCTTGTTTCTGCTCTCGACCCTCATAAGCCTTCTATGCATTTCACCATCCCACAGATTATCCATATATGATCCCACGATGCTGATATGGCGCACAAGCCTGTTCCTGCTCGGCTCCCAGCCCCTTGTCCATCTAGAAATCGCCATCACCAGTCTTGCCAAGAAGATGCATCCCATCAGGATGGAACGTGACCATGTACACGTGTCCGGGATGAAGGACCGCATCGAGTATTGTCGTTGGGCCTTACTGGATTGTCAGTGTCGCACTCACTCCTCAGAACTGCTGCGTACCGGTTTTTGTCACGACATCCTTGCAGCTAGTGCACGGCTTCGAGGAGCAAGGAACGTTGCGATTGGTTTACTCGTGGCACACGGATCGTTTACGCAAGTACATGAGCCTGTTCTCGATTTGGGCCTGTGCACACATCCTTGAGTCGGCGAGCCGCGAGCCCCCTCCACGATGGACGATCACTTGGATTATGCGCTCACGCAAGTCTCTGGTGAAGGATACAAGTATCGAAGCGGATGGAATACAACAATATTGTAGCGTAGCTTGCGTTCATTTCGGTTGACATTACGGTATTAGGTGTACAATAGTGGCTTCGACTCAATTCGTCAGGACGGCTAAATAGTTAGGGAGATCAAGATCGGCTCGTAGGGATATCATCTTGATTAGTGGGTCCCATCTCCGGTACCAGAGCCACGACACAATAACCACCTGGGTATCCGTAACCTGATTGCAATGATGGCATCCTCCGGCCCTAGTTCCTCCTGACTCAATGTGAGCGTAACAACGTAAGACAGGGAAAAGCATGCGCACCGTTACATGGATCCTGCCGGTCTGGGGTTGAGACGGATTGTTGGCCGGTTGGACCTAATAGGATATGAGCTGTTCGGACCAGTCCCACCACGGACAGAAAATCAACATACATGACCTGCTTCTTTTGCGTCTGCGGGACCTTGTTGGCCACGCAAAGCCTCGCCCTTGGGATTCTTGGGAGCACGAGCCTTCGTTTTACGCTGGAACGACGTGAGTCGCAGCATATACCTTGCATGAGTAACGAACCTTTCGTTGCACCATGGGTTTCGCCACTGTTCGCTAACGAGTCAAGTTAGCGACGCCGCATGCGGTCTGTGCTAGAGGGAGCGCTCACCCGCTTACGCTGACCTGCCGCCATCCAAGAAGGCCCTTCATGTACAGTCTCCAATCTTATTGGGGATTGAGGGCGAGGTTGATGATCAGCAGGCCGACGCGGCTTCCTCGCGACTCGATCGGGCTCATGCGATGCTGGGTCCCGGCTACTCTTCCTGACCCATGTTGGAAGCAACCTCTTCAATATGAGAATACCTTGGGATGGCCTGGCATGGGACCGAGCACCGCCCGGGGACGTGCCGAGGGGAGATTTGCCATCCTTGTGGGAATGTGAGGACACCGGAGACAGAGGCTGCAACAGCGTCAGGGTGAGAAAATGAGAAGAATGTTATTCACTAACCTCGCCGTAATCAAACTGAGCGGCCTGCGTGCTCGACGGCACCTCGATCTATGCGATCATGAGAACGCAATTCGAGCAGGGAAAAAAATGGTCAGATACCTTGAGGGGATCACCTTTTCCACGGGTCTCGCCTGCATGTCCTCCCTCGCGAGCAGATTTCTAGCATAGTGTTGGGCTTGTCTGACGTGCTAGAGTGGTGCATGGACAAGCACTTACCTGAGGAGCGTCATCACCATCACCGTCTTTGGTACGAGTCTCATCTCGGCGTCCTTGTTCGTCAGTGGATTCCTAGTGTAGCGTGTCAAGGGAATAAAAGTCATCTCATTGTGAACAAACTTGTGCTTACCCGGGGAGCACAATAAATGTCCGGGAGAATGTGGTGGAGATTACGCACGGTAATTTTGCCGCGATCTTGTCCCGTCGCGAGATAGGTGTTGTCAGGAGAGAGCGTGATTGACTTTATTTCGCCGTCGTCTTGGATGACTGGGCCAATTTGAGCTAGTGTCGACGCATCCAGGAATGAGATGGAACGGCCTGTGAAAGTAGCGACAAAGGTGCCATTGGGTGCCAGAGCAATAGATTCGACGACACCGAGAATGTCTGATTCAGTGAGACTAGACCCAGTGTACGCATCGAAAGACTTGACTTTCCTGTCCTTGGAGGTGGCGAAAATCCGCTGTCCGTCGTTGGACCACGCAATTGGGGTGACTCGGAGCCAGTACGGCAGAGTAGTTTGGATGGTGATCACCTTTTCGCCATCGTGACTGTTGAAGATGTGGATTGGACCACTTTCGCTGGCGGTGGCGAGGTGCTCACCGGTTGGGGAGAACTTGACCCCAATGACGACGCTCTTGTGTTCGAGCGGGCCGACAAGTCGTTCCCCGCTGGTGATGCTCCAGATGCTTGCTGTCTTGTCCGTGTTCCCGGTTGCGAATTTTGTAGAGTCGGGAGAAGTGTCCACCGTGTCCACCTTGGTTTTGCCTTCTACCTCGGTGACCTTTTCGCGCAGCTCTCCGTCCCACACGCAGGCCCCCG
>JBBPLN010000866.1:0-12392 GCA_038089815.1 Sutorius eximius
ACACCCGACCACCCCCCCTCCTTTGCCCATTTGATCTTCAGCTTCCTGCCCTTTCCAACAGGTCTCCTGTAATCTCATCACTGATCTCCCCCTTTCTGCCGGTTTTGACTCTCTTTTAGTTGTGGTGGACCACAGCCTTATGAAGGGGGTAATTCTCTGTCCAACTACAAAAACAGTCACCACCAAAGGCATAGCCACACTCTTCTTCCACAAAGTTTATCTTTGTTTCAGCCTCTACAACAAGATTATCTCTGACAGGGGCCCCCAATTTGCCTCCCTCCTTGCCAGAGTGCTCAGGAAACTCCTCAACTATGACCTCGCCCTCTCCTCAGCATACCATCCACAAACCGACAGAGAAACTGAACAGGTCAACCAAGAGGTAGAAACCTATCTCCGCATCTTCTGCGGTGCAAACCCCACCTCATGGGCCAAACATGTCACCCATGCCAAATTTGTGCACAACCACCATCCCCACTCCATTACCAACAAATCCCTGTTCTATCTCATGATGGGGTATGAACCCCATGCCCTTCCCACTATCATCACTGAAATGGAAATCCCTGTGGTCGAATCGTGCCTAAAATCCCTCCTAGCCACATGAGACGAAGCTCTCACCTCCCACAAACTTGCCAGACAAGTCATGGACTCTTGCATTTGTGGAAAGTTCACCCCTTTCAAGAAAGGAGACAAAGTATGGCTTGAGGCCCGCAACCTGAAACGCTCCATCTCCAACCCAAAATTCGCCACCAAACAGGAAGGACCCTTTACCATTACCCAGGTGCTATCTTTGGTATCTTATAAACTCTGACTACCTGCAACATGGAAGATTCACCCCATGTTTCACACTTCCTTGTTATCTCCCTATCACGAAAACTCTGTCCATGGACAGAACTTCCCAGCTCCACCACCAGACCTTATAGAAGGCGAAGAAGGATATGAAGTCGAATAGATATTGAAACATCATGGTCCCCTTAACAACCACTCCTTCTTGATCTGATGGAAAGGATACTCCACAGAAGAAGACTCCTGGTCCCCAGAGCAGGATTTGAAACATTCAAAAGATGCCCTCAACAATTATAAAAGGGCTCACCCTTCTGCCTTCCCCTTTATCTGCCCCTCTTCCACTACCACTGCCCCACCACATCGAACCCAAACTTCTACACAATGCAATGGCCGACCAAGTTATTAGTTCACTTATTTCGCTTACTTTGGCTCCATCTGAAGGAACAATTTCTGATGTCTCGTCTCTTGCACCTTCTACACCAGCTCCTTTATCTCTCTCTGATGAAGAACCTATCTCAACAGTTGCCACACCTGGCTGGGCAATCACCACCCTGGACATAGAAGTCCTGGTGTCCTTCACATCTACCAACTCCAACACCCTCCCTAGACCTTCCCCGTTGTCTCCGTCACCATCCCCACCTTTGCCAATAATATGCACCAGGATTTCCCAGAGGCCAAATATGTCTGTACCCTCCATGCCTACTTAGATGACTCCCACATGGCTAGGCCCATTGATGCCCATCTGGATATGGGGTCCCCATTCCTTGCACTTTATAAAGCCTTTCTACAGGTCAACTGTCTCCTCCCCATTGCATCCTGCCTTCACGCCTCCCCATGGGCCCCTACCTCCCTCTCGGTCACTATGGTTGAAGATATTCACAGCCACCTCTTGGGCGCCCTCATGACCCTCGCTTACCAACTTGAATTCGGGGAGTTCCTACAAGACATTGACCATTACCTCCAAGACCTTGCCCAGTACCATGACCTCCCTGTACCACATACTACCTCCACCCCTTTGGCCTCATCATCCCCCCTTAATAGCAAGGAGGACGAGACATTTTGGCAGGTCAAAGCCCATTGGACAGGGGGCCATCATACCCTCTCCCTCACCCCATCACACCCGCGTTATAACGAGTTGTGCTTTCATTGCCACCAGTTGGGCCACATCTGAGTCTGCTGCCCCATGTACCAATGCCCCATATGTCTCCAATGGCGCTCCAATCACACCCAGGGACGGTGCCCCCTCTGACGCTGAACTACAGAACCAACCCCTCCTGCCTCCTCCTTGTCTTCATCCTCTCGCCACTCCTGCCACTCCTATCACTCCCACAAGTCCAACCAGTGATACTATGCCTGTGTCATTGACAACCTGCCCAACCCTGCTGAGGAGGTCACCGACTATGGTGATGACGTCATTGACACCATCAGATATGGGAATGTCACAGGATCCCCCACGACCTTCGATTAATGTTCGTCTGACAGAGTTGAACCATAGAAGGGAGGCAATGTTATGAGTTGGTTCACCAGGTATACTTTTCTTCTGTCATGTCGTACTCTTGCCATCCTCTTTTCGCTAGTTACTTCTTTCCATAGCCTTGCCTGGGATTCCTCTGGGATTATCCTGCATCTCTACAGACAACACCTTCTAAGGCTATTCTCTTACATAGCCTCATGATCCTAGTTACTAATGTCTTGGTCCCATCTTTGATCGTCACCCTTCACAGCACCTTTGCAGGCTGTGTTTCACTTCACTACCTTCAGCCACAGCCTACTGTGGAACCTTATTTCTTGAGTAGTACTTAAAGCTTAGCCTCTCAGGTTTCTCGTAGCTAAGCTATTTCCCCTCTGTCTTACCTACCATCTGCGAACTCAACTTAGCTTCCTCCTCGCCTTGTCCCACAACGTAATGGTTGCTTAGTCTTCCACCAACCTTTGCAGCAGTCAAAGGAGAATACTCCCACCACAGAGTAACACCTTGTAGCACTGAGCCTTCATACTCTTTGCTTTTCCTTGGACTAATCTTCATCCTCACTCTTCATACTTCGTTTCAGAGGCTACACTCGCTCCTACCCAGATCAAGCATAACATTGTCACTGTCATCCAAGACTCTTCACCTTGCACTTGCATTGTTGAATTCTCCAAGTTATATGTGAAATCACTGACCCTGGGTGCTTGTGGTCATGTGCCACCATTCAACAGGTGGAGCCTTGCTGATCCACCACCAACATCTGGGATTTGAACTCAACATGATGTGCCATTTGATCAGAATCATTCCAAGATGTCATTCATCTTGTACTTGTGGATTGTGTTGAAATGGTAGTGTAATAGAACTTCACAAGCCTGTGTATGGTCACATTGAGGTGACAGTGTCATAGGTTATATGTCCACATGTACTGCCCACAAGCCAACCTTGTTTGCAAGGTAATAGATCCTGCATAGTAGGAATAAATATTTAGTGTCTTAATACTCATGAGTTCTAACTATCTCTAATCCTAACATGCATCAGGGGTGGAGTTCTGGGAACAATCATGAACTTGGACATTGTGAAAACAGAATTGAAACACTGCCACTCTACTATGGAACCTTACATAAATCCACTACAATGGATTACCAAGATGTGATGTGTCCAGTCCCTTCACCCTCAATGTCCCCATCACCACCATGCCTTAGTTCACTCACTCCAAAATAAAAGGCTTGATCAAAGACTTCAGCAAGTTGGTAACCAACAAGGGTCACAACCCCAACAAACTGGAGGACAATTACATCCAGATAATATAATATTTCAGTTCTCTTTTTCCCCCATGACAGCTGATGTTCTTTATTTCAAGTTGTACAGAATGTTATTGTATTCAGGTTGGAAGGAGTCAACAAAATAAAGCCCTTCAACTTCACATAACCAGTACTGCCCCCCAAATGTTACTTTCGTTCCACAGTGGCTTCAAGGGTGGAAGGAGTACCATAAAGCTAAGAAAAGAAAAGGTAAGCATTCCATTGCTTCAATCATTAAAACCATTCTGATGGCCCAATCGCCATGCAAACATTGCAGGCTGTGGAGACTCAGGAAAGGAAAACTCTCATCAAACTCATTTTTGTTTATGCTGATTCTGGTTCTCTATGTTTAGCCCTCTGAGCCTGGTAACAGAAAAAAATATCTGCAACAAGAAAACATCCACAAACCCCATGTATCCACACTCAAATGACCCCAATCACTCACCAATCCCCTTGTTGACTTCCATATCCAGCATCTCCTGAAGCTGGTGAAGAACAAATCCAAGCTGGAAGGTAGGGTGAACATCTTACAGCATGCAATTAGGATGGTCAATCCTGGAGCTAATCCACTCCTCCTGGAGTGGCATGTGGAGCACATCAGGAAAGTGTTTCCAGAGGAGGAGATACAGGAGGCAGCAGATCTGCTCACCAAGTGTATCAAATTCAGGGATGTACTATAGCTAAAATGTATCTTATACATCACTCTAAATTGTATTAGGCTTTTCTGGCTTAAAATTGGTCAATGCAAACTACATCAGCGTATTCCAGTAATTTTGATGGTTTAGTTCCAAGTATCTTCCAAGTCCAGCCTTTTGGATCTTCCAAAGGTTCTGAAATGTTAGTAAATCAAGTGGCTTAGGTGCTGTTGCATAGGAGCTGCTTATGTAAATGTCACATGTTTATCCATTCACCCTTGCAACTTGACTTGAACAACCATACCACATACCTATATCATGAACACATCCTGCACTATGATCCATAAGTCTTACTTGCTATTTCCTGCATTCATGCAGCCCTGGAAGTCACTTCACAGATCATTTAGCCAAAAGATGCCTGGCAAGAGTGTACGCAGGATAACCTGGCATCTAAGGTGGTGAGCCAAGCTATCTAAACACCCCATTCTGCCCAGTATAATATGTATCAATTGTATCAGTTTCAAAGAAACTTGTCACCACCTAGCAAAAGTTTACCACACCCCAGACTTCTTGGAAGCCTGTCCCACATGCTTGTGAATCATTAAAAGTGGGATGGTGCCAAAGATGCTATGCTTTCACAAGGTGTGTACCAATGGTCTGGTGGTCACTGGTTCTGGCTATGTGGATGTACATTTGCCACTCCCTGAGCTCAAAGGGGATGATTTATGGTGGAAAGCTTTGCCACCACATGGTAGGTCACCAGTTCCAGATCCAGCTTTTTCATGCTAAGCATTTGTGCTGGTGCACCTAGCATCTTTGAGGGTTCCTGAAAAACCCAATGATTTTGTCACAGAAGAGAGTAGGTAGATAAAGGCCAAGGCAGATGGGCTGACCACTACTAACAACCCTTTAGCAGAACCCAGTGTTTTCCATTGGCCATGTAACCCAGTGATCAGAATGTCCAGGAAGGCCTTGGAGCCAACCAGCCCAGGTATACAGTGGCTCAAAAAACTGTCTGGATGTTTGCATGTTTTTGATTAAATGTAGTGGACCTCAATAATCCTTAATCCTAACCCTACCATGTAAGAGTATGAAATGGAGTACCCACTCTCGGCTCTCTATTGATCCAATATTCAGGGGATTTGGTGGAGATCTGATGAAATGGCAGGCATTTCAAAAGGATGGCCCATTTGGACAGTTTTTTGACTTTAAATTCTACTTTCATATATTGGACCCTAGCTGAAGCAGGCTAGGGGCGCGCTAGGCTTAATGAGGCAGGAGTGACAGGAGCGACGGTGAGGAACGACGAGCGGAAGACTCAGCGAATGCAGCGCGAAGCGTGCTACACGTATTGAGGACGTGTCGGTACTCTCGGAGCAATGAGCTCAACGTAAGAGACTCAGTACTTAGGCCGTTGCCAGAGTATGAGAGTAAAGTCGAATATATCAAACTGAGGACTTAAGGTCCACAGTGAGCTACTTTATATATGTACATGGCACGTGCTACCTCAGGGCAAGTGCGGGAGTAAGTACGACTAAATAAAGGAATGGCCGCGTGTAGAATGGAAGTATGTAATGGGGATGAAAGCGGCGCGTTAGCAATGAGGTGTGGCAGAGAATGGAAGAGAAGAGTGCAGTGATTAGATCTGCCACGATTAATTAAAGATCAGATCGGGGAGATCTGAGATCGAATCGAGATAAGATTCGGAGATTCCCGTCAGAGATTAAAAATGAAAAAAGGACTTAGTTCTAGCCATGTGAGGCTGGCCTATTCGTCCACCCATAACACTAGCATGGTGTAACATGATTACATACATTAGATAAGGCTTCTATTATGTCAACATTATGTAATTAAGTACCTGACACTATATATAAGCCCTCTATTTCCTGTTTATTTTTCCATCATTACCATAAAATCAATTATCTCTGCTTGGAGACATAGCACCATCTTTTTTTCTTCTCTCAGCCTTTTATTTATGGGGATTGCTTCCCAAACAGGTCTAGGGAGGTCTATAGATTGATTTCTTGGTCCTCAAACCAGTCTTGAGCCTTTTGGAAGATGTACTTGGTGTTGTTATCCTATTGAAAGTTGATATGATTGTTTGAAATTTCAGATTTCTTCATGATTTGAAGTAACCCTTGCTTCAAAATGGCCACATACTGATTAGTATTCATCTTTCCTTCTCTCTCACCCAAAATTCCCATCACACCCCATCCTTTGCAGTCCCAAATCATCAGTTAATCTTCTCCACACTACACTATATCTTGAGCTTTGTTGGAAATCAACCACTTACCCATCTATTTCCATGCATATCCTTATCAATTTTAGTCTCATCTGACCCTCTGACCCTCTCTCAGTCCTCAATAGTCCAATGTTGATACTCACAAGCAAGAACTAGCCTTGTATTCACATCCTTCTAGAAAGCTAGAATTTCATTTTTTACCACAGCCTTCATAGGGCTTCCTTGAGGGTATCCCTAACTGTATGAGGATAGGCAGGAGTACCAATAATGATTTGATGAATTGGATGGCCTGGACCATGTTCTTGATCTTTCCATTAATAATTTGCCCTTTCTTTGATTGGATTGAATTTAGAAGGATGGTTACTATGAAGCCTAGCCTGCTCTTGTTGAAGTTTCTGAAGGACCTGGCACACTATAGACCTCCCTAGACCTGTTTGGGAAGCAATCCCCCTAAATAAAAGGCTGAGAGAAGAAAAAGAGATGGTGCTATGTCTCCAAGCAGAGATAATTGATTTTATGGTAATGATGGGAAAATAAACAGGAAATAGAGGGCTTATATATAGTGTCAGGTACTTAATTACATAATGTTGACATAATAGAAGCCTTATCTAATGTATGTAATCATGTTACACCATGCTAGGGTCCAATATATGAAAGCAGAATTTAAAGTCCAAAAACTGTCCAAATGAGCCACCCTTTTGAAATGTCTGCCATTTCATCAGATCTCCACCAAATCCCCTGAATATTGGATCAATAGAGAGCCGAGAGTGGGTACTCCATTCCATACCCTTACATGGTAGAATTAGGATTAAGGATTATTGAGGTCCACTACATTTAATCAAAAATATGCAAACATCCAGACGGTTTTTTGAGCCACTGTAGTGCCTGTATCATCTGCCATCAAATTTGGGAGTGTTGGGAGTACCCCAAAGAGGTATATGGAAAATCAGCTGATGGGCCATTGATCTTGTCCAGTTCTGCATGAGTTAGTAGAATCAGATGAAGTAGAAGAATCCAAATCAAAATCGGAACCAGCAGTTGAGGTTTGAGAGCTAGTAGGTGCTAGAAGGGATGTTAACAAGGGCATGGGAATATTTTCCAAAGGACCAGACAATGATCTTGAGGATCCTTCTTCCTCAAGAGGGAAGGGAGATGGGGAAAAAATCCCTGCCTTTGGGTAAATCTAAGGGAGTTGAGGTCTAGAGTACACCAAGATTTGGTAGTTGATTCTTCTGGGAATCAGGGCCTCTGACAGGAGTTGACTCTGTAAAACCACTGGGTACTTGTGGTGAATCAATAATAATAGCAGTTGGTTATGATGTATGGATACTGCCACTCTGATTGAAAGGATTCATCTTCTGATGAGTCTAATAGTGGAGTATTCCTTGCCTCTAGAAGACAAGTTCCTAGCCAGGAGAGAAAAGAGGATCACCATCCTCAACTTTCTAGTCCACATGCTGACATACCTATCCAGAAAGAAGAGAAAGTAGAGCAACCAGCTCAACTGCCCTCTCTTGTATGTCAAGCACCTAGGATACCTCCTCATGTTCCTTGTCCATCTCTAGCAGGCCCTCCTCCTCTCCCTTGTTGATTTGAATGCATTCACTGGCCTTCTATCAGATAGAAACCTGCCACAGCAGGTTAAAGACATAGAGAGTACCTTTAAATTAGAGGAGATGATTGGAGAATCTTCTGAACAACCTAAGCTGCAAACACCAGAAGTTCCTGGTACATTTCACCCTCCACAGCCCTCTCTTTGACTCTATCTGAGGACAATGTTGATCAAATGATCAGGAAAGGAGGAGAAGAATTGCTTAAATACCTATATGCTTATGCTGTTTCCAATTCCATCTATGTCATATACTGGGGCTGGTCCTTTAAGGACATTAACAAAATTCCTTCCACTGAACAGGCCTTATGGTGTAAAGCATGTGAGGATAAACTACAGATCCTCAAAAACTACAATATTTATGAGGTGGTTGTCTAGCACCACTTAGATGCTCAATGCATTCCGGTTACTAAGTCTTTGATCTTTATCTTGTCAGCCTGATCCAAGATCAGTTTATTACCTATGTTTGTCCTGGTTGAGCCAGGTAGGCCCAATCCATAGCTCTGATAGGGATCAGAGAGTCAGAGAGCCCAGACTTGATATCAGGTAGGTCAAGAGATGAAAGCTGGGACTTGATACCAGGTGGTGGACAATTGATAGTGGTGAAGTGAAATCATATTATGGATCTCAAGATTATAAGGTGAACACAGATCATGGTAATGGTCAGGGAGATTGGGGTTAAGGTAAGGGGTACAAAGGTGAAGGATATATATAGTACTATGATAAGATGCTGACTAAGGAGTGCAATGTGTAAATTATGTGAGGAAGTCAAGAGTGAAGCTACATGTGTTAGAGAAGTGTAAAGATGTGAGGACAAAGATATACACATGGGTCCAACTGATAGAAAGACAGTTAGTGAGAATGACAAATCCCATCATTATCAGGAGGCAATTGCTTTCATACCATCTTTGTTACTCAATCTAGATTAGAAATATCATAGGTTAGGACACTGCAAGGATGAACTATGGCAAAGCCAGAGACAATTAATCAGTCTTTGTGAATAAGTGATTGACATCTCATGTAGTGAAAAAGATCCCCTCATTCTTTTTCCATTTAGCAAATTCTTCTTGTTATGCAGCTGTCAAGGGAGTGGTATGTGACAGCTGTGTGGTGGTCCCATTGAAGTGACCTCACATACTCTTTGCAGTATGAATGGCTACCTGAAAACAGAAGGAAAATATCACCCAGTTTGTGCCTTTGACATCAAGCTTCAGTACATTGCTTGGCAGCATGTTGGTAGTCATGGGGGTGTCAGACATGGCTAATCAATTGGCAGGTTACAGTTTTAGTTTGGAGTGGCAGGGCTCATAACCTGTGAAAGAATGAATAGGGCAAGAGTGAAAGTATGCTGCTGGACAGATGGTCTCAGTTGCATGTGGTACAGTGGACTATATTAGTAGTTACTTGGACAAATGATCTATGTACATAGTAAATATTAGTTAGACATAATCAAGAAGAGGCTCACCTGAGTTGCATGTGGTATAGTGGACTGAGGTTAGCAGTCATTGAAGTAGGACACTATATACTCATAGGTATAAGTACTTGAGCATAAAAGGGTAGATATGGAATGAAAGGTCCAATTAATCAGAGCACAAGGCAAGTAGGTACAAAAATGAAGAGCATATGGTACTATAAATGGAGAGTATATATCTAGGTTTGTGGAGATGGAGCTGACAAGGGGCTGTGCACATGCTTGCTCCTTCCAACATACATGGTATTCAAGAGGTCCTTTAAGTTTGAAAAGTATGTTTACTGTTTCTTTTGCAGAATTGCTTAAGACAGATGAAGGAATGGAGAGTGACCTCAGTGCCATCCAGCTCACAAGTATAAGAAGAAGGTGAGCTGCCCTTTTGGCCAGCTCATCTTCAAGGTATCATTTTGCCTGTAACAGATGTAAGGATGGCAGGAGCAATTGAAATAAGGACTCCAATTGAGGGTGCCAACAGGAACCTAGCAGAAGTTTGCAGAGTGGGCAACAGAGGGAGAAGGAGAGCATGAAAGGTATTATAATTGCTTTAATGCATTTTGTGGTTTTGATCAATCAGATCACCACACATAGTATGACCTTTAGGGTTGTTTCAGAAGTGAGGTTGTGTTGCATGTAAATCAGTATAGTCATCTTGCATCCTTCAACCAAATTAATGATGGTTAGATTACACATCTCATCTCAAACCACCATGAACTCCAACTTCTATATCTATGCTGAGGATTTCAACATTTTCCAGCTTAAAAACCATTACATGATGTATCTAATCAAGAAGAATTTGCTTATGCAGCCTTCATTTAAGTCACAGAAACTCTGGATTCAATATTCAATCTTTAAGAGTCCTTCAAATTGTTATTGTCAGCCATTGGAGCCCTTTACATTCCATATGGTAAGTGAAAAAAGGCCTTCAACACTTTTTTTTTCCAGGGAAAATCTGATTTTTTCTTAGCTAGGCATCAAAAGATATTCCATATGGTATGTATGAACTCAACTTTCAATACTAACTAGCACACATGGGTCAATATATCAGGATCCATCACAGCAGGCAGCCAGTGTGTTCAGTACTACTAGCATCATGTTGACACAAACCCCACCTTACACCATTTACCATCCAATGAGCATGATCAACACAGATGGTCACTCATTTCCCAATGCACTTGGAAACTCTGCACATGCCACTACCCTGAACCATCCAGGTATCTATATTGTGGGTAGATATACTGATTCTCTAACAGTCATTTGTATAAGGTTTAGTATATATATTTGTCTGCATTTGCCTGATCACACCCTAGACACATAGAAAACCACAAGAACTACAAGATATTCATCAACCATGATGTCAGCATCACATTGTGATGCCAGCTACTCCTCCCTCAATACCACTCCCTCAGGCACCACCCTCCAAGTCCACCATCACACCCACAATCCCCAGCACAAGTGCTCCATCAAATATTTTGGCAAGTTCAGTCACACTAAGCAAACAAGAGAAGAGTCAGGTGTTAAAAATTTCCTGAAAAGAAATCAAACAGTACATCCTTACCATTGAAGCTATTCTGCTCAAGAATGTATGTGTCAAGCAAGTAAAGAACATGATTTGGGCTGCCACAGTCACTGTGGTTGGACAAGATATTTCTCATTTGTACTTGTTTGCATATTCTAATGTATCTTTATAAAGTGTCACATAACTTATCAGAACCAGACTTTTTCCTCATCATCTAAGTAGTTACATCCTTATCTTATCTAATCTTATCTTACCATACATCATCACATCTATCACTTACAGTGACTTCCAAAATTGAGTCAATATTTTGAGATTTTGGAGTATCTGATAAATAACTCAGGAACAGGATCAAATAGAGCCAAAGTGTAAGTGGGTGGCTGAATGTACCTACTCTTGGCTATATTTCAAGAAAATATTTATGTAATTTGAATTGGTATCCATGGAGATATAGTCAATTCAATTTAGTGTGTCATTGACTCAATTGTGTAACTATTTATCAAATCTATAGTATTGGTCAATTCTAGTACTTTGTATGACTGCCTTTGGCCTTGATCACTGCTTGGATCCTCCTAGGCATGCTTTGGATTAAATTCTGACACACCTCTGGATCTATATTATCTCATACTTCCACTACTCTATCCCAAATCCCCCATACTCCTTTGGCATGCCTTGGATGTTTGGCAAGCTCCTTTTTGAGGTGATGCCAGAGGTGTTCAATGGGATTACGATCTGGAGATTGGGGAGGTCAATCCAGGACATTGATTTTCTTGTCTTCTAGCCACTTCTGAGCCTCATTGGAGATGTGTTTGGAATCATTTTCCTATTAAAAAATAACATCTCTCAAAGGAACTCCAGATTTCCTCAAGCCGGAAAGCAAGTTGGCCTGCAAAATGTCCACACATTGATTGGCATTCATCCTTCCCTCAACCTCTGCAAGATGTCCAACACCTGTCCAACCCATACACCCCCATACCATGATATTTCCTTGTCCAAATTTCACTGTTCCTTGAATTTCACTATCAATAAGGCCTTGACCTGCCTGTTTCCATACCTGTTCCTTTCCATCTGACCCTATCCTGTTGATTTTGGTCTCATCTGACCAAATAACCCTCTTCCAATCCTCAACAGTCCATTCCTGGTATTTCAAGGCAAAAATTAAACACTTCTTTTGTTTATTCCAGAAAGCAATGGCTTTTTCTGCGTTGTCACAGCCTTGAATGAATGTTTTTTAAGAACTCTCCTCACTGTTTGTGAAGAGACTGGATTGGAATTGATGGAATTGATGTGGTGGGTAGCTTGGACAGCATTGGCAGCTCTGCCTGTAGTGATTTGTGTAATAATAGCATGTTGAGAGGTAGCTGAAAGCT
>JBBPLN010000867.1:0-12353 GCA_038089815.1 Sutorius eximius
GTCCTTAAAGACTACGAATCCGAGATCGATGCGCTGTAAGTGTGACCTAGTCGTGTGCACTATGCTTTGAACCAACAACCCGCCTTTCGTGTAGTTACCAAATGGTCGAGCATACTTCCCGGTCACTGGTTCACATAAATGCTCCGTTATCGTGGAATGGCCCACCGTTAGGACGATGGCTGATGGAGCACGTGTGCGCCGTCAGCCCCGGACGTGACATCGACCCCGGTGCAGATTTGTTTGCTCAAGGACTTGACAGGCGAGTCATTATATGACCGTTTGGCGACCTCTTCTGACTGTGCAGGTCCTGCCATTATAGTCTCAGCGTCACCTACCTCCGAAACCAACTCGTCTGTGCTCTCGGTGGCTCTCCGGAGCCAAAAGTTCGCAATGCAGCAACGTGTATCCCATCGAACATCGTGTTTGAGAACCCGACCATCAACCTCTTGTCTGCTCGCGTATCTGCGCTTGTCAACCAAGACGAAGTTCACCCGAGCCTCGATCCGACGCAGCAGCGCAAGGCAGCGATGGACGCGATGATATACAAGTATTGCGTGGGTCTGCATGGGGGTGTTGCAAGTCGGGTGATTGATGATGCGATGCGGTCCGCCGGAGCCGTAGTTCTTCTGACCGGCAGCACTGGTAGCCTGGGTTCGTTCTTACTGTCTCAAATGCTGGAGAGCCCCGAGGTTGAGAAGGTGTATGCCCTCAATCGACCGTCGACATCCGCATCTATAGCGGAACGCCAAATATCTGCGTTTCTTGACAAGGATCTTCCTGTCAACCTGTTGAACTCCGAGAAGCTTGTCTACGTGGAGGCAGACATTTCACAGGAGAACTGCGGTTTAATGCCATCGATTTATGACAAGGTATTGCATCCACGAATATCTCCAATACCCCGCTTACGAGCTCTCTTAGCTCCGGCGCTCGGTGACGATCATCATCCACAATGCATGGCGACTCGACTTTAATTTGTCGCTCTCGTCCTTTGAACCGCATGTCCGTGCAACTCGAAATTTAGTGGACTTGGGGCTCGCCTCAGTCCACCGGGAGTGCCTTCGGTTCCTCTTCACCTCGTCCGTCGGTTCGGCGCACTCTTGGGATCGTTCACGAGGCTCGTATCCAGAAGAGGTTCTCTCCGACTCTTCTTTCGCCATCGGCGCTGGGTATGGTGAGAGTAAATACGTCTCGGAACGGGTGAGTGCTTGTTGGACGTTTGGGGAATATCTACTGACGTATCAAGTAGATTATCGCCGAGAGTGGCCTTCATGCGACGTCTTTGCGGATCGGCCAGATAACGGGTGGTTCAAATGGGTCATGGGGCACGAGCGATTGGTTTCCTTCCCTTGTCAAGTCTAGTATTGCACTAGGAGCACTGCCAGATGCTCATGGCGTAAGTCTGGCTTCTATCATCCCAGTGCCGCTGTAGATCCATGACATTCCTCTTAGGTCGTCTCGTGGACGCGGGCTGAGGAGGTAGCCATTTCCATTCTCGAGATTGTGTTCGCAAAGACAGCTCCACCGCCGGCGCTCAACATCGTTAACCCCCGCAATGTTCCCTGGACAGACATCCTCACAGCCGTGCGCTCAGAAACCATCGAGCAGAAGTGCCTAAAGGTTGACGACATCCCGATTATTCCTTTCGGTGAATGGTTCGGTCTCCTTGAGAAACTGGCCGAAGGTGCATCTTCCGAGGACATTGCAAAAGTGGTACGTTGCGCGTTCGTCTCTGGCTTGCTGGTGATCATGCGTTGACCACGATCGCGTCGGTCCATCAGCCAGCCGTCAAACTCTTGGATTATTTTCGTGTCATGGCGCAAGGAGAGCCAGATCAGGCTACTCGGAAGGCTGGAGGCGTGCCTATGGGTGATCCCCCACCAGAGGTTGGTGGGATGGTTCGATTCGACACGCGAAAGGCCCAACGCGTTAGCCAGACGATGGCACGCATGCAGGGTCTGCGGGAGGTGGAGGCTCGGTCGTGGGTGCGATATTGGTGTGCCCAGGGCTTTCTTTGATGCTCATGGCGAGAACGGGTTGGACTGTGTTGTATCACGATTAGGATGGCGTACATTCGTACCATATCACTTGACACGAATGGTGAATGAATAATGTACTGATCTGGGACAGCCGGTGTAGGTACCTGCGGATGGTGGCAGAGGTCGTAGGACTCGGGAGCCTGGACATGGTAGCACTAGCGGTAGGTGGGACTCGTTCTAGATGAGGGTGTTCCACTTGCAGGGTCGGGGTTGTCACATTTGGTCGAGGCCACGCTTGGACTTCGGTACATAGACTCGCCCGATGGCTCGTTGGTCAAGGTAGGGTAGTTGGCTCATGTGAGTTAGCAATACCCAACGTATTGAAAGACCATTGGCACGTCCGTATATATGAGTTATATGAAGGCTGAGGGTGTGTCCCGCTTTTCATACAGTCGCTCAGGGAGGTATCAATCTGTACTATGCCGAGGTTACCGGCGAGGACGCTCAATGACTAGCACCAGAGATGGAGACGCACTATGTGTGACGTGCTACACAGCGAGCCCATGGGAGCCGTCAGTGCGTGTTGCCTGTGAGTGCTAATGCACCTCGGGATCACCGCGTTTGATGATGAGCGTTCAACTAAAAGAGGAAGGGGGGAGACAAATCATCCAACCGTCCAGGCGGCAATGACATCGTACGTACCCGAAAAAGTATCCATGTCGCCAGCGACGAGCGCGCCTATGATGGTTGTGCAGCGTCAGGCAGGACGGGTTACAGGTATTTAGATATGGAAGTGATACCAAAGCGCGACCATGGCATCGTGTGCTATCATGGGAACCCCGATGATATACAGGTGGAAAGATAGCCATTGGAGATGATTAAACTTGCCATGATCTCATGTTACACTTTTGAGCAGCGAACGCGTAGTTTCATAAGCAGACGAATCGGACTTAGAGAAAACAAACAAGGACTTACTTTTCTCATCTGCTTCGGTAAAACCTGGGATGACACAATGCTGTAACTCGGACCCACCAATCCTCGGACCGCGGGCTGAGGGAGGAGTGAGAGGTGATAGGGATCCCCGTTGGGGTGTGGACATGGCTGGAAAGACGGGAGGCGCTCATTTTGTATTTTGAGGCGCCGCTCGTCGCTGGGCGCCGAGTCGGGGGGGACACCCGAGGATGCTGGAAGGTGCCCTAGATCAGAAGCCACTCTCTGTCTGTCAGAAGTCTTGCGTATTCGATTGGCATTTGAGATGTTTTCGCATGAGAACGGATACCAAGAATTCGACCACAGTGCTTCCACATACTTCGAGTGATGTAGATTAGGTTCAAGCGGCGTTAAACTGCGACCAACGTGTCATTGTATGGCCTGCGTTCGGTACGATATTGTATCCGTAGCTACTAACCCGAAGTGAGTGCAGGCAGTTCCAATTACCATGATGACGAAGGCGCCAGTTACGAGTACGTGGCTGGTAGCTGCTGTGATACATCGTGGACTGCATATCCAACAAGACTTCGTATTGGCACATTTAGCGCTTTGAGTCACAGCACCGTCGTTGACGCGCGCCAATGCTTTGCTATTTGAGCACCGATGTATCCAGTGGTCCATGGAGCTGGTCCCAGCGTCGAACCATCCTTTGTTCTCCCTCGATGATACTCGAGTATCATTTTCCTCCGTTCCGAAGGTTGTCTAGGCACCTCCAGTCACAGCTTCCAAATCATACACGGAGCATCACGTCAAGAGCCGTTCGACCGTTATACGGAGGTGTGTATCAGAACATCGAAATCATCCCAGTGCCGAAGGAGCCCACGACAGCAGATACCTCATGCTGCACAGGTTTCACTGGATGGAGAGGTTAATATCCACAGGGTGGCCTATCTGACTTGCCGTCCTGTGTTATTCTACACAGGTGCAATGTCGCTTGGTATTTTAGGGAATATTCTCTTCCGCTCAGTCACTGCCCCCGTAGAACCCCAAGCACGTCGGAATGCAGAGCGAAGATGCCCCATTTTTTGCCTCGCACATGAAGGCTCCCGATGTCCCATTAATATGGCAGTGGACTGGTCGTGCGTCGGTGAGTAGGCGTTACACTCAACACAAGGCATTTGGCGAGAGATTCTATTCTCTAGTTTTCACGTCTCAGCTGGAGTTCAGTAAACGAGATCATATGCGCGTATTCTCCCCGTAATTAACGGATCCACTCCACCCAACTAGTCGCCATAGATTGGTCGGCGGGTGGCTAATGCCCTATGAAGGCGAGTTCCATTCTATGGCTTGTCATTATCTGCGAACGTAATCGTTCAGTTGATGCGCTCGCTTACACGTTCTACGGTCTCGGTGTACAAACATGCAGGGTAATCGCGTTCTGTGAGCGGGGGTTCTGGAACCCAGGGCGGTGTTCTACAGCTTGGGAAGCCCCTATTCCCTCTCCCCGGCCTCCTTTTATCTGCTGTGTGGTTTCCGAGCCCAGCACTGAACTTCGCGTTAGTAAATGTTTCGGATTCAGTTTAGGACACGGCCCACGTGTTTCGGACACCCATCGTATCCCCGGAGGATGAACTATAACCCGCAACACTGTGCCATTCACAAGGTATAAGAGGCGTCGGGGCGAGCTTTCAAACACCCAAAGTCTGGTCGTCTTCGCAACTAAGTATATTACTCTTCGCTTGCTAATCCCACACCATGGACCGTTCTACGACAAACCCATTCTGGGGTCTTGCCCCACATTCTAGTCCCATATTCTTGGGCAACTTTGGGACAAGGGCGGATGAATCGGACGCGCCTGCACTTCCGCTCCCATTTGCACCCTATGGTCAATATGCCTCATATCCTGCCCACACTACTTCGCAGAATGGTTTTTGCGATCCCCAGTTCAATCACATCACAGACTTCAGCTTGGCTTCGCGAGGGCAGCCTTCGTTCTTCCCTACAGCACCAACAGCAAGCACTTCTGTATCTGGTTCTACGTGGAACAACGGATATCCAGGGTACACCGGATCAGCAATGCAGTCTCTTTTCCCCAGTTCATCAGATGCTTTCTTCTACGGAGCTTCGCAGGCTCCGGAAGACACGGTGCGTTATGCTGTAGTCACGGTGTCGTATCGACCATCGTTGACATTGCCACTCCGTTGGCAGGCCGCTACAGCCAGGTACCCGCCCATCCCTCAGGGGCAAGGCCGCATACCTTGGGGTGCATTCCCCTGCGAAGTAGCACCTGCACCTACTGGTGGGCAAGCAATCCTGGCCAGTCCGCAACCCGAGCATGTGGGATCATGGTACTTTACCTGCCGGAAGGCCATCATCGTTAATGGGCCTCGCAAGTTCATACCTCAGACCATCTACGAGCCCCAATCACGAGGAGACAAGGAGCGATACGTATCCCTCGCGAAGCTGAACCCTCCAATTATCTTCGTCTCGCAAGACTCACCTGAATGGGGTATACCCGTATCACACCTGCTGTCCAACAAGTTAGTTCACCTAGTCGGGGGTGATGAGCCTGCATTTGCGTCCTGTGGTCCTTCGATATGTATCCGGGTGCAGGTAAGTCTCTCTCTGGTGGTGTTTGCGTCTGATTTGGGTTACTGACGGTCCCCGAGTGGCCAGGCTACAAACCATGCCACAAGCAGGTCCTGACGACGGATTATACTCCTGCACATAAGATGATTAACAAGGAAAGGCTTTCCAAGATCGTCGCAAGATCCATCAAGCAGTTTATGGATGATATGAGCACGCAGGCAATGCAAGTGGGATCTGATGCACGATGGAGAATCAGTCCCTTGGACATCACAGTGGATGACATTGCGCTCGTCAGCCTTCATCACGTTTCTCAAGGGAGCTGGCAGCCACAACTACGTCTCCTCAGATAGACGCCGGTGAAGGACCACAATGTTATCGTGGTGCATGATGAGGGATAAGTGGTGGCAGTATCCTATATATTGAGAGATGGGAGCCTCGCGAAAGATTCATCGCCTACTTTAGTATTTATTCTCTCCCGATAATGGCAGTCTATATTAATTTAAGTCAGAAGAGAATACTCACAACAACTTACCTATGGATGCAGGTTTGCCACGGTGTATGGTGGTTGCACAGTGGGACGCACAGCGGTGCAGTGAGGCACGAGCGGAGCCGCAGTGCAACTTCTTCGGACAAGCAATGTGCAGTCCCGGAATCGTAAAAGTCGATATGAACGCGCTGCGTGACGAGTCACTCAACTGATAGGATCGAGCAGGGTGCGGGAGAATAAGTCCTTGAGATATTGTCGTGCGATCTTACCTGCGCAAATGAGTCAATGGTGATAACTCTGGGTTGACGACGCATATAGGGTGCTCTGGCCCATGAAACCACGTCGGACACCACGGTGATCGAGTGACCTTGTCCTAACGTTTCCGGACGTCGATCGAGCTCTTTCCGTCTCCCCAGACATGGGTGTGGGTATAGTAACAAACTCGACCGGGGTTCTGGGATTAAAGCACTCCTGTGCGACGCGGGGATAAATCTGTGGAGCTCCGAAGACAAGTAAAAGGTGACGCGACCCGGAGATGGCGCTGGGGAAATATACTGCACCGACAGAGGCTTGTGTGAGCGTGACCTGGCGGGCGTGAGTGGTACTAGGAGAGCTCCAACTCGACTGAGTTTCAAACAACCACCCCTATTACCATCACCATTGGAGAACTACTACTTGTACCGAGCAATTGCGGGAAACTACGAGTTGAAAGGGGTTGGCGGAAGTGCGGAGCGCTTTGCAGTCTGAACGAGAGCTGGACCTGTCGGGTTGGAGAGTGAGCTGCGAGGTGGGTGGGGACCCTTGCAGCGGTGCGACGACAGGACTCGAGCGCTCGGGAACCAGGAGGTGCCAGAGCTGCGAGGTGCCAAGTTGAGGCGACGCTAGGGTGAGGTGAGGTGGGTGCGAGAAGCAGGCGAGATGAGGGTGTAACAGGGGAAGGAAGCAGTACGAAAGAAAGGAAGGGTGCCACTTCCTGCCGCTTACTTACACTGCAGCTACGTTTGTGTCTCCTTACGTCACAGTGTGTCAAGCGCTCGTATTTGATCACCTGTATCGTCTAGAGGAGTCGGACGCGCCGGTGGTGGCAATTTGCTCTTACACGGCCCTCCTGCTTTAAAGCCGAAAGGAGACGACGGAATGGTCCGGCGTTGGCGCAAGGTACGGAACCCAGTGAAGAGTGGTTCCTTCGATTCTGATGGGAGAAAATTTTGCCATAGGCTCTCATGCTACGAAACATGATACAATGTCGCCCAGATACGACCGAAGAGTCGCTGATGGGCCTCAATGGATCCACTTGGGAGATTCACGCAACTGATCCCACGAAAAAACACTCCAAACAGGCAAGTTGAATGATGATGAATGATGGTCTCACGGATGTCACAGGACCGGTGTCCTACGATTGCGGAGCCCCGGTACACATAAAAGCTGGGACATCATTGGAAGTGGGTGTCAAATTATCGAACAGGCTGCTACTCCCCCACGCACATCCAGAACTATATGGCATTCGAAGCGCATTCCCGTGCAAAGGGTGTCGCATTAGTGACAGGCTCGGCGAATGGCATAGGTCGGACCATCGCCCTCCGGCTCGCGAGTGATGGCTATGACATCGCGTTGAACGATCTTGCCGTAAACAAGCCTAGCCTTGATGCAACTAAAGAAGAGATTGACACCGAATACTCGGAAAGGCGATCCTGCGTGGTGGTAGCCGACGTGAGTATCGAGGAGGAAGTGAAGAGCATGGTTGATAGGACGGTTGAAGCATTGGGCCGACTTGATGTCGTGGGTTTTCACTCTCGCACCAACTATACTTCAGCGCTTAATTACGGACCCAATTAGATGATCGCCAACGCCGGCATTTTGAGGACTGGCCCGATCTTGCAAAGTAGTAGGTTGCAGAGGCGTCATTGGCCGGGAAGTCCTGATAGCACGTTCCCACTTTCGTAGCAAGCGTGGCCGATCTGGATGCCGTCCTGGCTGTCAACGTTCGCGGAACGTTCTTGTGTTATAAATATGCAGCGCAGAAAATGATCGATCAGGGAACAAAAGGTCGTATGATTGGTGCTAGCTCTCTCGCAGGAAAGAACGGTCAATATCGCGAAACAAAATTCCCCCTCTGGAAGGCCCGACTAACATGGCATCTGTATCATCATAGGACGACCGTTGCTCAGCGTATATTGCACATCAAAGTTTGCAATTAGGGGTTTAACCCAAAGCGCAGGTTTGATATCCTGAACGTCTCTTTATTGCATTCTGACAGTTGTTAGCTACCGAGTTTGGGAGGTATGGAATAACCGTGAACGCGTATGCCCCAGGACTCGTCGAGACTGCGATGCGTCAGTCGTTCAACAAAATGTCTCTCTTCCCTATTAACAAATCTTGTACAGTTGACACACTGCAAGCAGACATGGTGAAATACACGGGTGACGAAGGAGGGATTATCGAGCCGGTATTGTCTTAGCGCACCATCCGCCGTTTGTTCGATCCTCACTCACCAGCTTGAAACTAGTTTACGAAGAGGACGGCAGTTGGTCACATTGGTACCACCAAAGACATTGCAGGACTTGTGTCTTACCTAGTGTCACCAGAGGCACAATACATCACTGGTATGTATATTTTCGTACACGACAGATGGTTCATGTGCTCACTTCGTACAGGCCAGACGGTGATTAAATTTTCGCTGAAAAGGAAATATGCCTAACTTTGTTCTATTAGATATCCATAGACGGTGGCACGCACTTTGACTGAGCTTCGTGTGTAGTGATGGATTTGGATCGTCTTCCCTCTCTGTAGTTTTAAGGGCTGTTGGAACACAGAGAAACCGGGTATTCAAATCGAATTGTCTGTATGTGTCTTGAAATCTGCCCACTCAACCAAAGTCATATTTGTATCCTTCTCGGCCAATGCTGTTAGTCTGGGCGTAGATCGTTGGCAGATTTGGACCCGTCATTCCATTTTGAGGAGCCTCCACAAGGGCCTATGGTTTCAGAACATCGGACTCCGAGCTCGATGACATCGGTTCTTTTAATCCAATGGTAACGCATTTTTTTCATGCCGTCGTGTTTGAAGGTTACACATCCCGTTCCCAGGACTTTTCAGGTACCAGCAATCAGGCTGCTTGATCTAAAATATCGCTTAGATAACGTCAATTCTACAATATCTCCAACCGTACCCGGAGCACTTACAGTGGCCACTGACCAGATTGCACACCCAGCCGACGGCAAGAGAGACACCCACGTTTTGGGCTCAGAGGGCCTGACAAACTGTTCATTCAAGTGACACAGTAGCACGGCCCTGCGAACGAATTCTTCTTTTGTCATCACGTTATCTCATTCCATGGACATTCGTAGGCCAAGACCTTGCGATAATGACGCGCAACATAAACGTTGGAGTAGTCGTGCAGGTCTGCTCGCTGCGACTCTGCGAGTCAGGTCCCGCTTGTCACGGCACTCGGTACTAAAAACAATATCGTCTCTCGTGGGTGACTTCCAGCTTGAGATTTCTACACGACACTGATTCTCCTTTGCACAGTCATCACTGGCGTTGGCTATGAGAAGGTTCGCCTTTTGGTAACGTCTTCGAGATATAAATGACGTCATTCTCTTCACCGCATCACCGCCCGATGATGTTTCGGGTTCTCATTGATTCACACGATCGGTAGAATACCCGTATGTCAATCGAGCATTTTTGCGGATTGGCATCTTTTTGACAGCTCCCCAAATATTTGAGGCTTTTAAGACAAACATGGCTCCGTTTGGGATAACAGCAATAGTTTCCCTCACCAAATTTGAAAGAACTCATTTTCCTCATCAACGTCAGAAGCGGGATTACGAAAGCGATTGAGGGAAGTCGCGGCAAAAAATCGGACCGCCAAAGTGTTCATCGACGGTCCTTATGGATCGGCCCCTGATATGGCCTCGTATGGCACGTCTATATTTATCGCTGGTAGGTCATCTGGGGGTTACTTCAAGTCGAGATTGACCGGTCACCATGGCAGGAAGACCTGGTATCACATACACACTGCTGGCGTTCCTTGACGTGGTTGAGTGAGTCGTCGTTCGGACCCATTTGCCACTGGTGCGACAATCTGTGTTTTCAGGGCTGCCGAGCGGGGATCGAGCTGCTGTCGCAGGGTAGTGTTTATTTGGGCGGCACCCAACGCAAGTGAGCAGTGAACTCCGTCCCACCGCCAATTGGTCACTCTGACACGCACACCTAGGTCACATCCAGTGGATTTCGGAACCATTTCCCCAAATACATGGTCTCATACCCGCGTGGCTGACCCTGTCGATCGGGATTTTCGTCACCAGGGGTGACATCCCAGGTAGCGAGATCAACTCGGTGGATAAGGAAAGAACCCCAGATAACAACTCGGTTCTGCCGCCATCCGTCCGGGTGGAGAGCGGGAGGCCAGATTTAAAGTCCATTTTGCAGGAAGAGGTGAGCACGGCGATGGGGCGCTTTGCTGTCACTGGTACGTGATTGGTTTGCCTGATGGCACGTATCTTTTGATCCGTGGCTCATGGCGGCGTGTGACGTGGCCAGCGTGGCCCCCAGGGTATGACGAGATCGGTCCGACGTGCGCTGCGGTTCCCTGTCTCGGGACCGAGTAGCATTTTGAGTGGGGTGCCGAGCGTGACGTTGCACGTCGAGTCGTTTGGGTATCCTTGATGATCGTAGGTGTACCCTAAGGCCACTGTGTATGGTTTTCTGTGCCGCAAAGGTCGTTTCATCCCTTCCTGTGCAGCAGATCGTCATCGGATCTCCGTGTGGACTGAAAACCACAAGCATGCCACGGTTTGACCAGGGCATCAGGCACGGAACTCGCTGGCGAAGTCATGTTTGAGTTAGATAGCGACATGTGTGTTTGAGGGACCCACATTAGGCCAACCTGGGATATACCTCACGGTAACAACGGAGCTAGTAGGTATGGGTGGCTTGTGCTATGCCTTGATCTTGTTCGATAACGATGCTAATTTCGTGTTCATGTCGATGAATCTGGGGACGAGCAGTTTTGAACAGTACTCACGCGCCGAGTGAAGGGAGGGCTCGCAATTGCGATGTAGAAGACATGGGTCGCATCATTGCTCTCCAAGATGTGACGAGTACGACATTCGATTGAACGACCTACAGTTAATTGATGCATTGAATGTTGCACGTAGAGACAATAACTTGTCGCACAAGCAGTCGTGCCCCAGGACAACATTTATTCCATAGCCTGAATCCAACATTCAAGAGCAATCTTTCTTGTGGGTGGGTGGGTGACGATGACCTCTAAAAGAAAAAATCAATGGATGGCTAGGGAAGGAACCAGAGCTACGCTCGAGGTCGAGTATATGGGGACCTATTGAACTGTTTTGCCTATATTCTGCTCCGAATGTGGCATCCTTCCCCTGTAAAGGGGCGAGCACGCCCTCCAACGAGGTACTGAAACGGGTATGCTCGATGTAGCGGTGTCGAAGGCCTGACTAGGGTGAGTTTTGTGTTTCGCGAGGCCGAGCCATAAGTATGAATCGGAGGCAGAGCTGAGACTTTCCAGCCGAGCCGAGCCGGGCCGAACACTACCGGCGTCACCGTCATGTCACCGCCACCTGCAGGAGGAGTTTCGGGTATTCCCCCATAGTCCAACACGATACACGATTCGTTCTTCTAACCACGACCTGCTCCTTCACTCATAGATCTCTTTTCGCCGACTTGAGGTTAGTGGTACCAGTGGGTGCCCTCAGTTAGCTTCTGGATAGCTTGCCCCGAATTACGTAATGCTCGTTGCGCTTTGCCAGTCACATTGAGGCTTCGGAGTCTGCGCGAAGCGACTTGAGAAGTCGCCGGAGACATACTCCAGGCCCCACTGGGGGTCCGTTTGCGCACCATTTCAGCGACTTGAGGTGGGATCAAACTGAGAAGCATGGCACGACCATGTTGTACCTAGTGGTAAGCATGTTCCACCGTTCCATACAGTGAGGTGGCATGTCCATTTGTGGTGGGGCTGGATCTTCCGGCGTGATAAGGTAGCGATAATGATAAATCCATTGCTGATCAAGCTAGTATGCCCATGTACATGCTGTAGAACAGAGGCCAATTGGCATATTCCTTGACTCATTGTACATCAGTAAATTTACAAAACACTTTTCTATACTTTTCCGCACTTTTCTTTGTACATTTCTCGGCTTTATTCAAATCAGTCGAATGCAGTTGAAAGCTGCTAAAAGTAGATTGCTCTGCATTTCCTGTTACTTTTTGTCACTTCGAGTCACTTTGTAGGCCCGAAAAAGTAAGCAAAATGTATTAAAAAGCATCCAGTATACCACAGGATTCTAGCAGTACCTGGTCTGATTCAAAAGCAGGTGAAAAGCAAAAAATATGGGTATGCAGCC
>JBBPLN010000868.1:0-12346 GCA_038089815.1 Sutorius eximius
TGCTATGTTGTTGATGGCAATTTATGGCTCAACACATGAGAATGAGAAAGCCTGAGGATGATGTAGCCCTCTCCGATGGTTTAGCATATATGGTGGCCGATGGGCCCTATCAGGAGCATGTCTTAAAGGCAGCCGACAATGAAGAGGCCAGTAGTGTCAACTCCCCATTTTTTTGTGCAGTCCTCACATCTTATTTTAGAGATCATCATGTCAGAACCATAGGGCAGTCAACAATGCCAATACCTCCAAGACCCATTTATGTGCCACTGGAGTAGGTGCTACAGCCTGTGCTCATCATGGCTGCTTTGTCCCACACTCAGTAGTTGACTTTTACAAGGGAGAGCAGTAAGTGGGCCCATGCTGCTATGAAATAACATCTATTTCTAACTTTGTTTAAAGACACAAGAATATCAACTACTCCATTTGCCAGGCAGTCTCTTACAAATCCCCAGAGATACCAAAAGCTGTTATCATTTATGATATGGCCTGCCAATGGCACAAGAATTTTTCCGCCTGGATTGATAAGTATCATGGATTGTCCTGGCCTGCAGAGATGGAAATTGTGCCTGCCATTGGCAAATTCCATTTGAGTGCTCACAAGACTCAATGCTTCCCTAGATTTAGCCTTATGTTTCTCCAAGGGGCTGGTCATGTAGATGGGGAGATTTTGGAAACCCTTTGGGCATCCTTCAATAAAATTTCCCCTTCAGCCAGATCTATGACTTAGGCCCACTGTCAAGAGCTGTATGATGATCATATGAGAGATTCAAATTGGAAAAAGCTAGTTGGTCTGGGTGGGTCTACTTTTGAGTGTCTAGTTACCTCTGATTTTGCTTTGACTATAGTGAAGTCTTTGTTGAAAAAGCATAAAGTAGCATTAGAAGGTATACGAACAACCCAAGGTCCATATGGAGAGTTCAGTGCATCCTTGGACCCCTGTCAATTGAAGGCCTGGATGGAAGTGGCAGAGAGTGCAGATAGAAAAAGGGGGGAAGTTTTGGATATATACAGCTTACGCATGGACAAAGGTAGATTTTGGTGGTGCAAAGGGGGAGTTGCTCACTAACCATTTTTTACTGATCTTGACAGCACCCAGCTTGGCAGAGATAAGATTAGATCTGCTGGAAGCTAAGGGGTCACTGTGGGGGGTGGATGGTTCTGTGGCATGGTTGGTGAGTGGGATTAACATCGAGGATGCTCAGTGAGTCTGCAGCAGATAATCTCCAGCTATATGAGTGCTTCCTGAATTACAATCTGTTATGCTTGGCCCAGGTAGGGACAAGCGTAGCCTCTGTAAAACGCAGTGGTTGATAACGAGGTGCCGAAGGGGGATCGGCTTAGCATGTTTGCGATCGAACGAGGAGTTCCCTTGCGAGGAATGATGAAGGTGAGACCAATGCTGGCCTTCCCCTAGAACTGTGGTCTAGGTTGGTGGACTCTGACCTGTAAGTCGTGGACGATGAGGGGAGGAAGCGAGTTCTAGATTGCACGAAGCAGTAGGTATGACAGAGGGGAACTAGCTTATCCTGAGGTAGTTGAAAGGCTAAGGTTTAAGTACCATGCTGGGCGAAGGGTTCCACAGCAAGCTGTGGCTAAAGAAGGCGAAATGAAACACAGCCTACGAAGGCGGTGTGAAAGGTAGCGAAATGAAGTACAGCCTACGAAGGTGATGTAGAAGGCAACGATCGAGATAGGCCCGAGATGCTGGTAAATGAGAACACGAGGCTATGTAATGAGAATAGCCTTAGGAGGTGGTGTCCGTAACGATGAAGGATAAACCCAGGGGAATCCCGGGCAAGGCTATGGAAAGAGTTACTAGTGAAACGAAGCAGGTAGAGGCAAGTCGTAGGAGAAGAAAAGTGTACCTGGTAACCCAACTTGTAACACAATCTGTAGAGATTCATTGTGGGCAGAAATACGATGCTTGCCTAGCATTCCAACTGCTGTGCAGAAGGCAAACATTGCAGAAAAGAGAAGGAGATTTCATGCCAGAATAGCCAAGTTCAATGAATCTGCAGCTCAATTTGCAGCTGATATACAGCTGGAGGGTAACTTGACTTCCTTTAATGATCCTGATTTTTGTGATGAGGAGCATGGTAACCCTGTGGATGAAGACACCCAGGAAATATTGTTCTGGGGAGTAGAGCCAGATGACTTAGAGGATGAAGAGGTTGCTGAGGTTGAAAGTTTCTCTGCTGAAGATCTCAAACTAGCCATGCCTTCGACCTGGAGTATGGTCAGGTTGAAAAATCCTGGTTTACAGCCCCTGGTAAAAGGGGAGGTTCAATTGCATATTGGACAAGCCAATGACCGGTTGGAAAAGCTGAGAACCCACTTAGGTCACAAATCAGTTCTCTATTGGATGTCCTTCCAAAGCTCGTCCTCTGTCAGGACTGACACCAGGTCAAAACAGGACATCTGAAGGGTGGGATTGAAGATAAACCAGGATGTTAGAAGTTACCATCGTGCTAGAGAGGCAATGATCCAACTTCAAGCCTCTCAAGATGTCCTTCAGAGATATCAGCAGATAAAACCTGAGGAGCTAAGAGTAACAAAAGACATTACGGAGGAAAATCGCTTTGGACAAAGCTCTGACATACTCCCTTGGTTCTGATGTATTGGAAATGGGATGTCCACCCCTTGGAATAAGGAATGTAAGTTGTAGTTTTATTGTTATATTAAAGGCTGGATCTGCTGATACATCTGGATTCTGAAGTTGATAGAATTAGTTGGCTGAAAGCTAGGGCAAGGCATGAAAGGTGGAGAGAGGAGTTGGAGATGGTCGGACATGAAATGTTTTGGACTACTTTGTGGTTCAAGCATCACAAGCAGGAGTGGAAGAGGAGAAAAAAGGAAGCTAAGAATCCAGGGCATATAGCTTATGCTGCCAAGCTGAAGGCTGTTTGGGAGAAATTTAGGCAAAAGGCCAAGGAAAGCTTTGGGACATGGATGGTTGTCAAGGGTATTTGAGATTGGATTTTGGGAATAACCACCTGTGCTGTTGGATCATGCTACTACTGTGGGTGATTATGTGATTGCAAAGAGAGGTAGCACAGACTTGATCTCCCTGAGTCTTGCTCGTGACTTCTTGGACCTGAGATTCCGGCCAGTATTTTGTGTAGGTGGATGACATGGCCAAGGACATGATGCTGGCCGGGATCATCATATGCAAGGGAACCAGCCAGTACTCAGTGTATGTGAATGGCCATGTTAAGGAGATGGTACCGGCCGACATTCTCACATGCAGGGGACCTGCCCTGTACCTAGTGCAGGTGGATCAGGTGGTTGAGGAAATGGTAAAGGCTGGGTGTCTTCCCCATCCTATCACTTTCCCTTGTCCTTCTCTGTCACCTTCCTCTTGCTAAAGGCCACTGTCAATGGTCCAGTCACTGCTAGCCTTCTGTGCTTGTGGGTGACATGATTTGGGATGATATGGAGGGGATGAATATGTAACACATGTACAATGGATACCAGCATACCTGGCTGGTACCGAGTGTAGGTGGATGAGATGGTCAGGAATGTGGTACCGGCCGAGACACTGAGTCACAGGACACCCAGCTGGTACTGGGTGTAGGTAGGTGACATGGTCGAGGATGTAGTACCAATTGAGACACTGAGATACAGGACACCCAGCTGGTACTGGGTGTAGGTAGGTGATATGGTCGAGGATGTGGTACCAGCTGAGACACTGAGATACAGGACACCCGGCCAGTACCAAGTGTAGGTAGGTGACATGGTTGGGGATGTGGTACTGGCTGAGATGCTGAGATACAGGACACCCAGCCAGTACCGAGTGTAGGTAGGTGACATGGTCGGGAATGTGGTACTGGCTGAGACACTGAGATACAGGACACCTGGCCAGTACCGAGTGTAGTGGATGAGATGGTCAGGGATGTGGTACCAGCCAGGATCCTGCATCTAATCTAGGTGGATGACTTTGTCAAGGATATGATACCAGCTAGGATCCTGGTATACAAGACAGCATATGCATTACCCACACTGGCTGGATGTCTTGCATACCAGGATACCCCAGCCAGTACCACATCCTCGACCATGTCATCCACCTACATTGGATACCGGCCAGGTATCCTTGATCTCGGAGTCTTGGTGGTACCCCATCCCCTGACCATCTCATCCACCTACACTCGGTACTGGCTGGGTATCCTGCATCTCAGTGTCTCAGCTGGTACCATGTTATTCACTTACAGATGGTACCAGCCAGACATCCTGCATCTCAGCATCTCGGCCGGTACCACATCCCTGACCATGTCATCCACCTACGCTTGGTACCGGCCAGGTGTCCTGTATCTCAGTGTCTTGGCCAGTACCACATCCCCAACCATCTCATCCACCTACACTTGGTTTCGGCCGGACATCCTGCATCTCAGTGTCTTGGCCAGTACCACATCCCCAACCATGTCACTTACCTATGCCCGGTACCAGCTGGGTGTCCTGTATCTCAGTGTCTTGGCTGGTACCACATCCCTGACCATGTCACCTACCTACACCCTGGGCACTCAAATGGAATTTGCCAATGGCCGGCACAATTTCCATCTCTGCAGGCCAGGACAATCCATGATACTTATCAATCTGGGCAGAAAAATTCTTGTGCCATTGGTAGGCTACATCATAAATGATAACAGCTTTTGGTATCTCTTGGGATTTGTAAGAGACTGCCTGGCAAATGGAGTAGTCGATATTCTTGTGTCTTTAAACAAAATTAGAAATAGATGTTATTTCATAGCAGCATGGGCCCACTTACTGCTCTCCCTTGTAAAAGTCAACTACTGAGTGTGGGACAAAGCAGCCATGATGAGCACAGGCTGTAGCACCTACTCCAGTGGCATGTAAACGGGTCTTGGAGGTATTGGCATTGTTGACTGCCCTATGATTCTGACATGATGATCTCTAAAATAAGATGTGAGGACTGCACAAAAAAATGGGGAGTTGACACTACTGGCCTCTTCATTGTCGGCTGCCTTTAAGACATGCTCCTGATAGGGCCATATATGCTAAACCATTGGAGAGGGCTATATCATCCTCAGGCTTTCTCATTCTCATGTGTTGAGCCATAAAGTTGCCATCAACAACATAGCGCGAGGCCACAGTATTGCTGGATTCTGCAGTGTCAGAAAAATCAGAGCTGAGAAAATTTGTATACAAACCTGTCATATTCTGTCACCCATTTAGGGGGCAAATTGAGACCTGGTTGCAGACATGCAGGACAAAATATGGCCAGATCTCCTTTTCCAGGCTTTCTTTCAGCATCATGACCCAGCCCAGCCCTCTTTCGGTTGGTCAGATCACGCCATATTCTGGAGACTCTCATTAACTCCCGATATCAATCCTAGTCCAAAAACTCAACCTTAATTCAAGGATAAGCATTAGCATGAAGACTTACAGGAAGAGAATCAGGAAATGCATTATTTGTCAGCCTCCGGAGCTTTAAGTAGAAGCTTGAGGCTGAAGTCTTGCACTCAAGCTCATCTATAAGAAACTCATCTAGCATATGGAAGGCAAAAGTAGTTTGAGGCTTTGCTGTGGTCGCAGGAAAGAGCCTGCACCTGAGAAGCTGCAAGTGCTTGTCTTCATCACCAGCTCCATCACATCTGCACCATTTGACAGTATGAGTAAATATTCCAGCTGAGTCCAACACAGTAATTTGATCTCCTGATTCATCAGCATTTAGAGGGCAAATATTTCCACCATATCCCAGGTTTAAAGTAAAACCCAGCTTCTGGAGGGTTATAGCCTGGTAAAAACCCCCCTTCCACTCCTGAAGCTGATGAAAAGGAAGCCTTGAGTGGACCTTTACAGCACAGCGCTCACACCAGGCTTGGTATCCCAGACATGAAAGGCAATGTATGGAAGCCTGAGATCCTAGACAGTGGGAGCATCTTGCCAGGGTTTCCAAGGGTGCTTCAAGGTCCAATAAAATGGAGGTGTAGGTGGAGCGGAATGGAATCCAATCATGAAGAAAGTCATTTTGGGTCTTTCCCCCTATCAGACAACTACTCTCTGCATACATGGAAACTAACTTACTTTTGTTCTCCTGGGAACTGATGCTGACTCATCATCACCCAGAGTACCATCTTCAGGAAAATCCCCAAATAAATTTGAGGTAGCCTGTATATGTGGGACCTTGGAACCAGAGGGAGTGGGGGGAAATTTTCTCCTCCTAGGTGTCTCTTCCTTATCATCTGACAGCTCATAGTAGGGGGCTGCATCAACCTCCTCATAAGTTGGCTTTCCTCTTCTAGTCCGAGTGGATGTATAAACAACCATATTCTCCAAACCTTTCCCAGAACTGGACCTCAGATTTGACTGACGGGTTCGGAAGAATGTAGCCTTGGTTCTCTTTGACTTTCAAGAATCTGACATGGTGGGGGGGATCCAAACTACACAGACAAACTACCTCTGGCTGAAATCAATATCTAATTGGATGTAGATCAAACCAGGGGCTTGAAGTGAGCAGACACCAGAATAGCAGACTGAAACCACCCAAACCCCTAAGGCTCACGTGGCCATGGGATGTGTGCTCAAGCGCCAAGTAGGGCTGTGCATCTACCTAACTGATCTCTTGATCTTGGGACTTAGGGGCTAAAAGCCTGAAGAGGAGAAAGGGAGAAGTGGCGAGTCATGTCGCTGCTTTGGTGGAGTTATGGGGAACTCTCCAAAGTGAACTAGACTGGAGGACATCCAGCTAGCTCACCCCAGCTTATATATGGACCAGCTACCTATGTACACCCATGTATGGTAGATCTAAGATAAATACTAATCTATATATATATGGTAATAGTCCAGATGGTTACAGTGAAGCTGCAGAGCCATAGAATGGAAGGTAACAATGTCCTTGAGGTTACCATGAGGTGGCAGAGCCTCGATGAAGCATGTAAGTAATAAATAAGAATGGAAGAGATAACATGCACACAGCACATGTGTGCATAGATGAGGAGGCACAGCCTCAGAATGGAAGCATGTACATGCATACGATGCATGCAGATTGTATGGTGATGAGATCACCAAGATCAGATGCTAGATCTAATCATAAATAGGGGTTATGCGCAAGTGCACAATCTAGCATGCACTTGCGCTTGTGTGATCATGTGATATGACGACTGGTATGCCTCAGGCATCTAAGTGGCATCAGGGATCATGTGACTGATCATCTAGGACTCAATCCTAGTAGATGTAGCCTTGAGCTACAAGTCATGAGTGCTTGATGGGCGCTTAAGCGAAAATCATAGGGGTTAAAATGTTACCCTGTAACACCCACGACCTTTTGTGCACTCTAGGAGTACCAGATGTGTAAGGGTAGGTGACTGAAGGGTCTGCCTCTGCTGACTGTCCTACCAATGGATAGGCTGTCTTATCAGACAGATCCATGTATACCCTTCTTTCATGCTCATTACATTTCTCACACATGTGTCTTAGTAACCCTTGACCACCCTCATATAGTTCACCCTTTGCCCTGCTTAGTCAGCACCTTTGGTTTACACTATATATACCTTTGCTTCTTGTAGCTAGTCACTTAACCTCAATCTACCTACATTCATATGGCATCTTGTATCCTCTTGCAACCTTGTCAATGTAACACTTCATCTTGGTCAACCTTTAGCCTCAAAGTTGCTATGTCTGTCACTTGTCCATCTGGTATCAAGCCTGGGTGCAGCAGGGGAGGCAAGGGCAGTGGTGAGGACAAGGGTGGGCAAGGGTGGGCATGCGAACAATGCATGGCAACCACAGGCTGGCAAGTACCTGGTAAGTGTGCAGGATGACAGTACAGGCAAGTGTGCAGGATGGTTTTTGGAGGCACGGAAGTGGCATGCAGGTGGCACATGCAGGGCATGGACAAAGCAAAAAAGGAAATCATGTGTGAGAGGCCCCTACAAGGCCAGGTCTAAGAGACCTATTGATACCTACAAAGAAAATTGGTCTGTAAGACCCTTGGAGTTTCAAAAAAGTGCTGCCTGAGGTGCATGTCACAATCTCACATCTCATCACATAAATTCCACAAACTCCAGATCTGGTCACATCTTCCCACACCAGATGCAAACCAGTTCTCACTGGGATGATGACCCATGTGTGTTACCCATTCCCATTCCCATGCCTAACCAACCAACCAAGAATGTCTAGGTTATATCAGCAAATTCTCAAATCACTTTACATCACTTTAAGGCACTTCGACAGTTTTGTGAAGTAATTCAGTGAGCCAAAGCAATCAAAGTCAATAAAGTACTAAAGTGTGATTTGCCATTTATGCCTTGAGTTTCATAAAGTACTAAAGTACCAAAGTTCAAGTACCATATCATAAAGTAGGTAGCCACACAATGTAGTATCTGACTGGCAATGGCAATCACAGGTTAACTGTCGAATGACTCAGCCAGGGAATAGTGGGCTTGATGCTGGGTCTGCTCATGGCATGCCTGGATAACGTCCTTGGAACCTTGGTGATGGTAATGGAGAGCAGATTGGGTGTAGCCTTTTCGAGTTTGATGTCAAGCTTGTCCATAAAGACAGTACCTACCGAGGGCATACTAGTAAGGTCACCAAGAATTAACTTGATGTTGGTGATAAAGTAGGGGCTGATGAACCTGTAGTTGAAGCATGTGTGATCTGTGATCTCAATCTCATCTTCAATCATACACCCCTCCTTGATGGCGCTGACTTGACAGTGATTGTTATGCTTGGCCTGGGTAGGGACGAGCGTAGCCTCTGTAAAACGTAGTGGTTGGTAACAAAGTGCCGAAGGGGAATCGGCTTAGCGTGTCCTTGGTTGAACGAGGAGTGTCCCTTGCGAGGAACGACAAAGGTGAGACCAATGCTGGCCTTCCCCTAGAACTGCGGTCTAGGTTGGTGTACTCCGACCTGTGAGTCATGGGCGACGAGAGAAGGAAGCAGGTTCTAGATTGCGCGAAGCAGTAGGTACGACAGAGGGGAACTAGCTTAGTCCGACATAGTCGAGAGGCTAAGGTTTAAGTACCGTGCTGGGCAAAGGGTTCCGCAGCAAGCTGTGGCTAGAAAGAGCGAAATGAAACACAGCCTGCTAAGGCAGTGTAAAGATAGTGAAATGAAGCACAGCCTACTAGGGCGGTGCGGAAGGCAATGGTCAAAATGTATCTGAAGTACTGGTAAGATGGGAACACGAGGCTGCATAAAGAGAACAGCCTTAGAAGGCGATGTCCATAGAGATGAGGGATAATCCCGGGGGAATCCCGGGCGAGGTTATGGAAAGAGTTACTAGTGAAATGAAGGAATCCCAGGCGAGGCTATGGAAAGAGTTACTAGCGAAACGAAGAAGGTAGAAGTAAATCGTAAGAAAAGAAAAGTGTACCTGATAGACCGACTCGTAACAGTGATCATTGCTGATTCATCAGGAAGAAGGGGGGGTGCTATCATCAGAAAAAAATGAGAGGGGGGTGCGGTGAGTCAGCAGGGTATACACACTTGCATTAGGTTGAGGTCAAGGCGGGGAGACAAGCCATTTGCGTCTTGATGTTGGTGATAAAGTAGGGGCTGATGAACCTGTAGTTGAAGCGTATGCGATCTGTGATCTCAATCTTGTCTTCAATCATACACCCCTCCTTGATGGCGCTGACTTGACAGTGATCATTGCCGATTCATCAGGAAGAAGGGGGGGTGCTATTGTCAGAAAAAAATGAGAGGGGGGTGTGGTGGGTTGGTAGGATATATGCACTTGAGAGAGTTGAAGCCAAGATGACTTAGAAGACGAGGGACCAGTCACTGCAGGAGATACTCTGAGTCAAAAGTGAGAGGACCATCTAAGGTGGGGCTGCGAGGTCAATCAAGGAGAGTGGATTTCATGGTGTCACAAAAGTGCAAAGACAAGCATACCAAGACTGTGCATATGAGCTGTATGGAACGGATGCATGATGATTGAATTGGGAGCAGACATGTGAGCAAAGTGTTCTAAGAGGCAATTTCAAAAGTGTGATGGTCAGCATACTTATTCACATAATAAGAGTGAAAGATGTCATAGGATTGGTGGGGTTCAATTTCTGGAGGGACCTGATCAGTCCCGTACACTGGAATTAAGTGAGCAGCACAGCAAATGGTGTCGATGTGAATGACTGAAATGTCAGGTTGATGATGAGCATTGTAGCCTGGATGCACAGTCCACATTCCTGTATCTTCATCAACTTCATCCGAGAGAACAAACCATCAGACAACAGCGCAAGGGTAGTCCTGTCCATTCTGAGTCCTAAATGAGAAAAAGGCATGAATGTGCACGACATCCATCCCTCTCATTCCCCGGATCTCAGGGTCAGTAGTCACAAATGCACAATCCAATCATCAAGGACCATGCCTCCATGATGGGCAAGATTGGATCATCTCACGCTGCATTCCACCAACCCCACTAATATCACTGGGGGCATAGAACACAGCTGATGCAGCATTGAAAAGCTTGACCTTGCCACCGTATATAGGGCACTCAGAGAGAGGGATAATTGCCAAGTCATGGGGATCCTCAGGATTTAACATCTGGAATAGGAACCATTGGATAAGTTTGCACAATTGTGGTATCCCAAGCTTGGTGCTCAGCTCAGCCACTGTCTGTGCACACTTTCATTCTGGGAGAGCAAAGTCAAGCCAAATATTATAGTGGGGTAGGTTAAATACTTATGAACAGTGTGTGCCAGCTCAACTTGTGCATCTATACGAGTCAGCTTGTCCATAGGAAAACCGTCATTGCACTCTTGTGCCTTAGAGGTATTGTCAGTGGGATTGGGGCAGTCCTGTGTTTGCCCCGCATTGGGCTGATTTGTTTGTGCTGCAAATGACATCAGCAAATCAGCCAATAAACATACAACAAAGTACTGTCTACCTGAACTTTCTAAAACATGAGACACACATGTCCTGTCGAGCATTTTGTGCTGATTGAAGTCGACACGACACTGTGCCAACTTATCCAGTTGTTGGTTGGTTATTAACATCTGTCCAAGCACGTTGTGATGATTTGACCACCTGTAGGGCTGCTTGACAGCTTTTATATGCTTCAACTCAGTGATCAAAGAACACAAGCCGTTTGGAGCGCCAAAAAAATGAATAAGATCAGCACAGTGTGTCATTGCATGTTGGCAAGGTAGCGAGAAAGTGGACACAGTATCTGGATAAAACACTTTGCGGTGTTGGTGGAAGCGCTCCAGTGCATCATTAATGGCAATTAGTGTAGCATCACTGATTGTGTTGCGATGCACGAGGTAGCAGAACTTGAGCAGCGCATGCAATGCCTGTACCACATCACACAGGACATGGCCTTTGATTGCCAGAAGGTAAACCTAGCGCAAGTGAGTATAACACTTCTGAATGAGATAGTGAACCAGACCCCACCTTCATCAATGCCTTCAAATCATCACCAGTCCATTGCTTGAAGTGATGTCCTTGCAGGAATTGCCTCAATCCAGAAAAGGGGGCCACTGCAGCAATTCTAAAAGGTACTGTTGTGAGTGCTGGCCAGGATGCTCCAGGGTTAAACTTATCAATGATCTATGTCATCTAATATTCTATCTGCATCAGCACCATACCTTGCCTTGATATACCACTCGATCCAATCTATGAAGTGGTCCTTGAAGGCACCCTTAATAATTTGATGTAGGAGATCAGGAGCGAGCAATTCATAAATGTCGGTGTGAGGGAAATCGTTCGTGAAGGGCTGTAAAACATATCTATCAGCATATTTAAGATCAGAATCTCACATACCACTAGCTCACCCACAATGCCATACTCATCCCAGAGCTGACCCAGTCCAAACAACTCCAAAAGCGACTCTGCATGCTCCAAACAGCAATACAATGGATCAGCATCAAGATCCTGCTGTTGTAGGAGCCTGTGGCTCTCTACGTTCATAAATCCTCCTTTTGCAGTATTCTAGGTGTCCTCAAGTGTCCAGCGTCCAGTCATTTCCATCCGATGCAGTCCAGTTTGCATCCAATTTGAGTCTGGTTCAATTTCCGACTGGAAATTCACTTATCCGACTTATCCGACCGGAAATCTATGTAATCTGGTCCGGAATACCTGTATTTTGGTTTGGACTTATTGTTTTTTGCTTCTTCATTCATGATTATGCTTATCTTTTACTTTCGGAACGTGTTCCGATGTGTTTAGACATGTACCACATGTACCTGTCATTTCCTTGGTTACAGTCTTGGATATGCCCAGACTATAAATTTTGTACCGATATTCCTAGAATATCATCTTGTGCTTGTATGCCCTGATCACCCATCATCTCTAAGCATCTCATCATCATCAGCATCGTCGTCCGGACCTTGTTCTATCCGGAATATCATTTCCTTGTCTTCAGACCTTCTCCTAGTCCGGAATATTC
>JBBPLN010000869.1:0-12329 GCA_038089815.1 Sutorius eximius
CATAGATGGACACGGAGAGGAGGTGGGAGAGGAAGTAAAGGAACACGTCTCCACCGTGGTAATAGGCGGATCCATCCATGTATGCTCGGTTCTTCAGAACCCCGTAGACCCACTCAAAGGTCTCTCGTAGTTCTCCACCACGACCGTTGGAGTAGAAAAATGTAAGCACATTGACGCAAACACTCGGGTCTAGTAGACACCGTGAATGCACATGACGCATGGAATTTTGAGAACATACCGATTCGGGGCCGCGTGAGGTCAAAGTATGTCTGGACGATGCCGTCCTTATTTCTGAAGGTCAAAACCTCGTTCATGATGTCGTCCTTCACTTCAGGAGAAAAATGATCCGACACGATACATGCAACGGACGTCGTATCGAGGTCGCAAGGGTACCACGCCGTAGTAAGAACGGGCTCCGCTACCGCAAACAATCAGCATAATTTCTAGCAAGTAATAATAGACAGCCGTACATTTGAAGAAATTGCTAAGCCGTGGAAACTTGATATAATCAACAAGGCTCGGATCACCCGTAGCCTGAAGGATGAGAAGCTGCGCAAAGTTCTCTTCGATAGCGACACCCGTGTTGCTGACTGATTGCATGTGTTTTGCGTGATCGCGGAGGTATTGTTCCCCATCAACGACCGGGTTCCGCACAAGTGCACTCAGCTCACGAGAAGCCACTTCAGATGACGTGAACATCATGCCCTTAAGCCCAAGAGACCGCGCTGATACGATGTTGTCCAACTTGTCATCCACGAATGCAGTCCGATGAGGATCGATCCCAGTGGACTCTAGAACGTGTCGGAAATATCCAAGGTTTGGCTTCCGCTCGCGCGCTGCGGCAGATGTGAAGACACGCTCAAAAAGGGCCCAATCTTCAGGGCGACCTTTGCGGCGGAGAACCTCCCAGTCGGGTGCGGAGACATTGGACATGGCGAAGAGCCGGATGTCACTCTTCTCCTTGAGCTCGTGGAGAAGCGCGACCATCGAAGGGTCGCTCTGGAGGGTGTCTTGGGCGGCACGAAACGCGGTGCTGACCTCGGAGGGGTCTAGGACGAATTTTTCGGCGATAAGGCCATAAGCCTCTTGTTCGCTGAGATTACCCTTCTCATACTCGAACCAGATAGAAGAGCGTAGAATGGAGCGCAGAGTTTTAGGTGAGATGGAGGTGCGTGTGCTAGCTGACCAGGTAAATAATACGTCACCAAGGTCAAAGATGATATTGTCGATTTGGCGATCATGGACGACAAGAGGGAGAGACTTTGTTTCCAGGGGAGGTGGAGTCCCAAGGGAGGAGAGAGAGGCAGATGACAGAGAGGAAAAGATGGGCGAGCCCTCGACGGATTGTGCGGGGGAATGGTCGGGTGATGCAATCATAGTTGGTCTGGGATCGATTGAGCAAGAAGTCATTGATGGTATGAAACAGGAAACAAGTTCCCTCCTTATATATCCTGTGCTCCTAGGTTCCACAATCATAGTCCCCTCAACCAAATCTAAAACTTTGAGATCAGAAGACATTCACTCGGATCATGTAAAAGTACCAGCGCGGACCTGACCATCCCACCTTCTGATCTGAGCCTGAAATGGCGTTGAGTGCCATCTGCCAAGTAGCCACAGGCGTTAGAAGCTTCGTCCGATGGATACGCTTGCATGAGAAAAAAGCCCCCCCTTTTTGCGACTGTGTGGGTATCTGTGATCTGGTCTAGTCAGACGTTTCAGACCAGGAGAGATGGTCAGCGTCCTGCTGAGGTTTAGACCTCAGTTGAGACCTCAAGGGCGTCACTTACTAAAGTGTACAGATCTGCCAGGGGTGTCAGGGGTGCGCGCTAAAAGTGGATGATGAGATATGGTACCGAATGGAATAGGGATGCTCGGTAATATTGACTCATTCGTATCTCTTTTAGTACGTATTCCATACACCTGCCGAGCTGGCCACAAGATGGCCAACAATGAAGGCAATATATCGCTACTCACCTGCAACCCGCTTGACCAAGCACCGATACTAGTTTCAGTCGCGCGCGGCGGTACGCAAATGCAATGCAACGCGCACGCTTACCCTTACCCATGGTTGGGGCCCAAACCCACGCGAAAACGCCTGATTCTTGTCGGGGAAACCGGGTATAACTTGAAACTCCCCCGACCTCTGCGGACCGCGGGGGGAATTGTGCGACGCTCATGGCTGACCGTCTGCGAAAAGTACCTGAAAAATGACTCAAACGGCCCTTTTGCAAGAAGCACGGTGTTGTGGACGTTGATGTTTCAGCGTTGGAGGTAAGTTGTTATGAAAATGCGATGCAACACTCAAGGCATTCCGACCAAAATTGTGACTGGCAGGATAGAAACGGGCTTTCAAGTCGCCTAAGGCCAAACCCGACGGACCCGCGACCTGGTACCAGGGTCCGTCGAGGCGGTTGCATGCCTGGGCCCCAATCTTCCTACATCGAACCTAGGTCTTCGAGATTAGAAAACAAGCGAGGCCAACTTTGCGGCTAGTACGAACATCGGTGACCGCTTGTCCATACATCCCCGAAGGATCAAACCGTCGTATCATTTAAACGGCCAATCGGAGGCACCGGGCCTCTCGATCGAACCGGCGATTCGGGGGATACGCAGAAACCTTTCACCCAAAACTACGTCTCACATCAGACGATGTGACAGTTCAGGGACGGTTGGGAGAAGATCAGGCATCGTTAGGGAGGGTAAACAGATCTACCGTGGAAACGTGCCAGTGAGCACCGCTCGCGACGAAAATCCGTTGAGCCTGAGATAAGGGAGGGGAGGGCTATGGTGCACGGCAGACAGCTGTGACAGTTTCTTCACGTTAGTGGTGATTGATTCGATGATCGGTTGACGGATGCGTAACGTGCTGCGGTCGTGTCATCATCGATCATCTATTGATCCCTTTCCATGCCCGGTTGACAGTATGTAGCTCGACGTGAGCGAACCAAGGCACGAGTCGCCGAGCAGTTATTGGCAGCTGTGTGCGTGAGAACAGGTACCATCGGATCTTGCCTCCTTTCAGACTACCGTTTAGAATGGCTCGACATTCGAGGGCAGGGTGGACATACGGCTGAGCCTACCAAGCCTGATACAGGCCCAAACGAGACAGCGTCGGACGAAACGAGCACCTACAATGACATACTAGCTGCGGCTCAGTTTGTGCGAACCTTTGCATCTCTTGAATTGATGGGTGTCCCTAGTGGATGCGAGAAACCTACTAGACTGAAAACACGCTCACAGCTCAGTTGCCCAGATGCGGCAGATTTGGAATCCGAGTCGGACCGAAAAAAAAAAACTTACCCTTCTCCGTACCCTCTCCAAATCTCATCGTTGCTCTTCGTACACATCCGCCGACTCCCCAAGTAAGACACGCCAGCGCGAACACTATTCATTGTGTGATTGTGGTAGCCTGGTACTGTAATCACCGTTCCCCGGCCAGCAGGTAAATCCACTCACGACGACCTGAACGACTTTTCTGACCGCAAAGTTTTATTACAGGTCTGATTTGGGAAACTAAATATGCGTAGCTAAGACGTCAATCGGACAGCGCAGCGCCGACAATGCACGAGCAATATCACGATGCGAACACGTCCCCGTCGCCCAGTCATTGGGCACCATGAGCGAACTGCCGAGGCTGCCGACGTGCCAGTGGTTCGTGACTGGATATAGACTCGACGAGACAAGACTGCCGGTGGGTGCGATGACACCACAACGCTCTAGGGGATCGTATTAGCCTGTTGACCAAACTAGAATTGTAGACTGGGTGGATAGCGAGTTCGCACTGGCATGGTTAGCTGATCTAGTTCTACCCAGGTTTGGGTGACTAAATGCGCATAGATGATTAATCTGGCACCGCAAACCAGACGACGATGACATTCCTGAAGGCAGCTCTGGAAAACGAACCCTGGCTCAGTTTGTGCAAACTTTTAAAGTGGAAGATGCGCGCCACAGTAGACCCATCCCGACATGTTGTTGACAAAGCTCCATACTCTGTCGGCCCTTTTTGGGAGTCTCATTCTTTCTGATACTCCACTTTCGCGCTGATTCTCTCTTAGCACCCATGTCGTGCGATTAGAGCGACCATCTTTTAATTCCGATCGCTAAGTTCGTGTTTCGTTTGGAGACTAAATGAGCATAGATCAGGCACTCCGAGATCAGACAAGTTGTCAATGATGTGCACGATCCAATATCACGATGCAAATCAACAAATGCCGGTCCTGTCCCCGATGAATCGATGATATCCAATACGTTAAATGATTCCATGATGAGACAGGAAAAGGAAAATAGAGCCCCGCCGAGACAAGTACAATCCCTCGCACCTCGAATCTACCGCCGCTACTGAGCAACGACACCTACCTGTACAATCCCGTTTTCACTCCCGCCCCGATTCGCCAGCATCCGATCAATCTCAACTCTAATCTCCTTCAGGTTCGCCTTGAGCGTCTTGGCATCTTCAAACTTGCGATGGGCCATCGCTTCACCCACAAACGATTCAAGGAGGGCCTCCTGTTCAAGGAGCGGCTGGAGCGCATGTGCAAGCTGGGAATCGGGATCCACGAGCGGGGTGACTGCATCGGGCGTGGACATCGATTTGTTAGCTTTGGGAAGCGACTGGGTGTGCAATGGTTCCGTTAGCATAGGGCTAGCGCATTTTGGGTGAACGCTTGCCTGGAGAGGAAACATGTTCTTTTGCAAGAAGAGGTCAGCCCGCGTGCGAATTGCGAGCTGGACGCGATCTTGGGAGCTCCCAGGTGTACATGGGATTTTGCGGATGCGTTTGGAGATGGCATCATACGAAGCAAAGTCGTCAAGAATACGCTTGCGAGCGGCAGCGGCGTCCTTAGTGGGTGGGACGTCCAAACTGGGGCGGATGTCTAAGTGTTGAGAATGAGATGTACGTCTGGGCTTACTTAAGTGTCAGCAACAACTCCTGAAATAGTGGGATTGCGTCCTCAATCTCTTTCTCGAGATCGATAAACGCCTATAGCTGCGTTGAGCAGGAGACCACGAAAGAACGGTTTGGAAATACTGTACGTTGTACAACCGAGCCAACGGTGGTATGCATGATACCTCTTGATAGAATTGCTCTCGTCTGTGACGTGCATGAATGATTGTATCTCCATGAGTAAAAGTAGCGGGGCATGAACGGCTCACAAGAGGACAGGTTTGCAATTTCCACACACGCGCACACCTTTCAAAAACTTGTCGTCGTCCGTCATCGCCTCGCTCTTGTCCTTCTCCTTGCTGGTGCCCTTGCCTGTGCTTGCCCCGCTTGGCACTCTCTTAACGCCATAATCGACACCCTCGCTCACTTGCTCTATTTGGCGCGTCCTCGAATCTACAATGAACAGTATCGAACATGATTCGGGACGCTGCGGGCGTTTGATCGGGAGGGAACAGATTATCTGTCCACAAAGACGACAATGGTGCTTCCGATTCGTCAGTGGATGGAAAGAAGCGCTGAATCGGGTTAGGTGGGATAAAGGGAAGGGAAATACGACTTACGTGCATAAGGGACATTTAGAAACCGTGGCGTCTTGTTGCCATGGTGCGATGCGCTGCTCAGAGGCTACATATGCGAATGTGTATGAGGACGAAGAGGGGGAGGACGAAAGCATACCTCGGACGTCAGCTTTCGCACTCTGAAAGGCGTGTGATTGCACGACACCCTTCCAGATGTCGCTCGCGTCCATGTTCTTCAAGGTTGTCAGATCCAAATCGAAAATGGTAGATTTCCTTCGCTCGACGAGGAGTTCGTTTGGCTGATTCGATCCGTTGACTGGTGGGGGGAAATGAAGATGGATGAGTTTCTCGAGACGTCTTTCGAGTTTGGTGCGCTCGATACGCGCCGCATCGTGTTTTTCTTTGCGTGCTTGTGCAAATTCGTCTGTACGGGGTCGATACACGCCCCTGGGCTGGAATCCGGGTCTATATGGCGTGGATGAGCGAAGGTGGCCAGATGGAAGGGGAGAAGTCGACAAGGGAGGGGATGCTATCGGTGAAAGGGAGGGTGTAGATGAAGTGGACATGGGCGGAGCTTGTGGGGGTACGGCGAGGGAGGTGGCACGAGGTGGCTGGACGGAAGATTCGGAGGAGGTGGGAGTGTGAGATGGGCTCGGTCTCGGATGTGATCTGTCATCGGTGACGACAGAGTTGATGGATGGAACACGGTTATGGAGGGAAGGAGAGCGAGGCGGCGGCGGAGAGAAGTCGAGCTGGCGGGTGATGGTAGACGAGGAAGGTGCTCTGGACTGTGCTGCGGGTGGACGGAGCGGGGAAGAAGGGAGCGCCCGTGCGGGTGATGGGCGGGGCTGTAGGCGGCGAAAGGTCGAGGCCTTTTTCTGGGTGGCGGAGGAGATGGGTGGAAGTGGGGTGGAGGAGGAGGATGGGGAGGGCGAGTCGGGCTGACTGTTGTGTCCGTTGAGAGTGAGTGGGATGTCGGGGAGCGGAGACTCGGACTGGGTGAGTGGGGGATTGTTTGGAGTGTCTGTGGGTGGAGCAGGAGTGGGTTGAACGAGGTCGAGGATGGGAAGGTCGGAAGGCAACTTCTCCGTGACCCAGTCACCGGAAGGCGGACGGTGGGAAGAGGCGGGCAAGAGATTGGTCGTGCGAGAGTGACGTTTAGACTAGAGAAAGTTAGTCGACGAAGGGGACGTGAATCGACGAGAACTTGCCCTGTACGCCTGGTACGGGACAGCGCTGGCGTTGTTCTCCATGGGACCGAACCAAAGCCAATCACCCTGGCAAAGGTGTATATATGCGGTCACGTGATGAGCACAATGTTATCAGCTCTGGGAACGTGTTGCGACGCGGTCAGCGGGCACGAAAACGAGGCCAACGGTCTTGGGATGGTCAGCGGAATACCAGTCTGCAAGACACGAGAGAACGGCAAGCATGATTGAAGCCAGTCGGATGGCTGGCTGGGTATCAAAGATGCGCCATCAGATTTTGATGCATCTTCCACAGCCTTCTCTCAGCGGTTGCCATAAAATCAGGATGAGCAAGAGGTATCTGGGGCAACATAAATACTAACCACACGACGCGTGAGGAACGGTGACTGCGAAACAGGCAGGGATCTGTAATTAAACGAGCATCTATATACTGTACTCGAAGAGATATGTCATCAGATTTTTACAAAATCTTATGCATCGACCACTCTCTACTCTCTGCTGTTCGTGATCACCATATGTCCACGAGTCCAGACGCAAAGGCGTAGCGAAACACTGGGAAAAGTATGGTCAAGTACGATCACGGACTCGGAAGGGCGTCGTAATAGTTTGACGCCGTCGAGGATTGAGAACTCTCGGAATCCTGGTCCGTGTCGCCGAAGCTAAGATGTAATCAGTAAACCACAGAGAATGCCGAGAGGAAATTTACTGACAGCTAGCTTCATCCCATTCGTCTGGTATGTACTGTACTTTTCTGGGATCATAAACATCAGTAGGATGGCAATAGGGTGCAGGGAAGTAAGGCCGGAGTTCGGCAGGAGTTCCAGAGGATCACAGCCAGAAGGTGCTAGGAGGTCCACAACCTCCCTCTGCTCCCCATACGAGTACGAGGATTCGAGCATGACACGGGGCACAGAGTCTCCGGCAGCATTGCGTGCATGAACATCAGGAAGCGAATGATCTCCACTGAGGTGGGTGCCAAGAGAAAGAAGTCGGAGAGAATGATCGCCATTTTTTAAATTTCCCTTTCCACCTGCATGTTAACCACCGCGTCGTGCTCTCCCTACGAGACTGCATCTTTGCACCGTTGAACAGCTGGGTCTTGGATGGCACTTTGCATGACCCGAAGAGATTGTAGGCGTTGTACCTCGAAAGGCGCTCATGCGCAAGGACGTGTCTTTCTGGAAGGTCTTGCTTAAGGTGTCCAGACACACGCCTGGGTCATCGCTGCTGAACCAAGCAACCGATATTCGAGCTGGAAATGGGAACGTGGAACTCGACCTCAGCTTGGCAGGCAGATACGGATTTCGAGTCACGTGCTAATCCCTGACCCACTCCATCATGTATCGGCCAGCGGTGGCCATCCCGATCGCACAACCCGCCACCGCGCTCGCGTTCGACCCCGTATCTGACTCGCTCTGGGTTGGTGATCACTCCGGCACCGTCATCGCGCTCCATTCCGTACACGGTCTACGCGGCGTGTCCTTCCCCGTCGGTGGTACACTCCCCGTCAAGCAGCTCGCCGTCGCCGACAACCACGTCCGCGCACTCGGCCTCGCTGGTCATGGCATCGGCGCATGGGCAAAGGGCGGCCTCAACAAGTGGTTCTACCGGTGCGCACCCGCGACCGTGTCCGCCATGTCACCCGCTCTCTTCTCTTCAAACATTCTCGCCGCCGCGACGACCACGCCCGATATCGTCCTCCTCAACGCTATGACCGGTACCGTCCTCAGGCAGGCACCCATATCCTCGCACGTCACCCATCTCCAGTTCTCGCACTCCACCCTCCTCTGCGCGTCTGCCGATGGCTACGTCCGCACGCACGATCCCCGCACCGGAGCGCGCAGAGAAAACGCCGACAGCGCCGCCCTCGTCCACGCCAACGGTGTCCAGGATCTCCAAGCGACGGGCAACTTTTTCTTCACCATCGGCTGGAGTTCAAGGTCATTTCCGCCACCTCTTCTCATCTCGTTTGCTCACGTCATCTAGACGCGGTCACGAGTACCCCGATCCGCTCGTCAAAGTCTACGACCTGCGCAACATGCGTCCCCTTCCACCGATACCCTTCTCAGACGGCCCCGCCTTTATTAACTTGCTTCCAAAGCATACGTCCAGTCTCGTCATCACCTCGACGCAAGGCCTCGTCAATGTAGTCGACGTGTCAAACACCAACTCTTCCGAGTTTTATCACGTATGTCTTTCATTTTCACCACATCCCCTCTTTGTAACACGTCTTCAAGCTCGACACCACATCATACATCACATCTGCCGCCGTTTCTTACAACGGCTCTTATCTGGCCTTCGGAGACGCCGTGGGCACGATCCATTTCCTCACGGCCGCAGACGAGTCCACCGAGCCCTTTTTCAACGGCTTTCAAGGTCAGCCAGTCGAATGGGCAGACGTCCCAGAGCCACTCCCCGAAATAAACTGGACAGATTCCACGTATGTCACTATCCTTGCCTGTTCTTTTCATCAGCCAACCTATCACGCTCAAGTCCCCTCAACTCGATCGGTATGCCATACTACACGACCACCCTCCTTTCCTCCTGGACGCCTCAATTCTTCTCTTCCAACAACCCTCCCCACCCACCGCCTCCCAAAATACCACCTCAAGTTCTCTCGGCGATGAAGATCAATGACAATGTTGCATACGCCGCTCTCCCAAAGGAACTCAGAGGTCGCAGAAATCGCGTCGTCACTGCGAGCACAAAGGATCAAGCCAGGTTCAGAAGTGGAAAGGGAAGGCGCGACGATGACGTCTGTCTCCAACGTGTTTCCCAGCCCTCACACTCATCCATCCAACAGACTGAGCTGGAGCATCTCACCCTCGATGATACCATCGACGAGGTTCCCCGCATGTATCGCAAAGTCGAGATCGAGTACTCCAAATTCGGTGTCGAAGACTTTGACTTTGGGTACATCGTTTGACTGTCCCTTCCTCCCGATCTCATCCCCCTTTAGCTTCTACAACAAAACAGCATACAGTGGTCTCGAAACCCACATTCTCAATTCGTACACGAACCCCGTTTTACAAGTGATGCATTACACCCTTCCTATCAGAAAGCTGGCCAAGTCGCACATCACGACCAACTGTCCACGAGAGCATTGTTTGCTATGCGAACTTGGTTTCGTCGTACGCATGCTTGAGGATGCACACGGAATAAACTGTCAATCAAGTAATTTTTGTAAGACAGTCGGCGTTCTTGCTCAAGGTAAGATTCTCTCTCACTCTTCTCGAAATATGACAAATAAAAAATGAACAAGCTCAAAACCAACTCGAGCTGATTGATTATGGGCGTGAACCTACTGAGGTTGATTACGCTCACATGATTCAGTCATTCCACCGTTTCCTCATTGATCATCTCAGTTCTGAAGGCAACTCTTTTCCCCATAACCCCTTAATTTTCCAGCACCCATCCCTGTGCTTTGACTCGGATGCCTTTCAGGCTGATACGCACACCAACACGAACCCGTCCTTCTCACCTGTAGCAGCCCCTGTGACACAATTGTTGGGGATCGATGCAAAAAATGTCATAGTCTGCCTGAGCTGCAAGGCTGTCAGAGAAAAGGAGAACATGACGCATGTCGTTGACATGATCTATCCGAGAAAGGTGCATCACTCTCTTCTCGCTCCAGGCACCGATAGTCATCATCAACCCCCAGCTGGTGCCAAACGAACTTGCGCCCCAGGCGTCCTTTGCTGAGATTCTCGGCGCGTCCATCATCCGCCAAATGACCCACAAAGCCACCTGTCAGACTTGCAAGCAGTTCTCTACGTTTTCTTCCCGCCGCTCGATCCCGAGCGCCGATCTGCCTCCCATATTAGCGGTCAACGCGAACGCATACAACGACGATAGTCTCAAGTATTGGCTGGATACGAGAACTGGGCGGTTCTTGACACCGACCGTGGAGGTGAAAGGCGAGGTGGAGGGGATCGACGATCCCGAGAGCGTCACTTATGAGCTTCGGGTGCGTATATGCAATGGATATATGATCTCTGATCGATCCCTTTGTGTCCAGGCTATCGTATGCCAAATCACGACAAAGGCAAAACACTCGCATTTGGTTGCGCTCGTGAAGGGCAAGTCGCGCCAGGTGTCTCCGTCTTCTCGCGTCTGATTTCATTCCAGTGCCAGGGGCAGAAAACCAGTCGGATCTCAAAGGTCCCTGGTTCTTGTTCAATGACTTTGCCGTCCGTAACATTTCCGAGGACGAAGCGTTGAGTTTCCCGAGTACCTGGAAAGTATGTATGCACTATATGCACCTCGCTCCGTGCTTTTTACGCCCCAAATCAGATCCCCGCTGTGTTGTATCTCGAACGCGAGGACGTGCGCTCTCAACTCGACTTTAGCAGTCTGCCCGATGAGCTCGACCCGTCGATACTGAGTCGTGATACATCGATATCTGTGTAAGTACTGACATTGTCTGTTCCGGTTCTACTGAGTTGCTGAATGGGACGTGCAGAAATCGAGACAAGAGTTTGATCGAACATGAATGTCTGCGCTTCGAGGAGTTGCCGAAACCTGGGACGTTGGTCGCGATCGATGCCGAGTTCGTGTCTATGCAACAGGTGAGTTTGTGCTCGACACGATTCGTCGATTTCCTCACGTGTTCTTGCATTTCAGGAAGAATCAGAGTTTAGGTCCGACGGCACGAACCGCGTCATTCGCCCTGCCCGTCTCAGTCTTGCGCGTGTCTCGGTCTTGCGAGGGGATGGTCCCAAGGAAAGCGTCCCGTTCATCGACGATCACATACATACGAGCGAGGTTATCGTCGACTATCTCACCGAGTTCTCGGGCATCAAATGTACGTACCCTCTGCCTCGTCCGCGTCGTTAACCTGACCCCTGACACCACGTGTAGTCGGTGACTTGGATCCACACTTGTCGAGGTACACGTTGACGCCGCTCAAGCTCGTGTACAAGAAACTTCGATTGCTCGTCGATCGGGGATGCATATTCATCGGGCACGGACTCTCCAAAGACTTTCGGATCATCAGTCAGTCTTCCATTTCATTCCGATTTCATGACGCACTCATCGCACCAGACATGTTCGTCCCGCCCGAGCAAGTGATCGATACGGTGGACCTCTACTTCCTCCGGAACCGCCAGCGTCGCATCTCGCTCCGGTTCCTATCGTGGTTCATCCTCGGGGAGAACATCCAGACGGACATGCACGACTCGATCGAGGACGCGCGGTCTGCGCTGAGGCTGTATAAGATGTACCACGAGTTTGAGGACCGGGGCGTGTTTGACGAGAAGCTGGAGGAGCTGTATCGCGCGGGGAAGCAGCACGTGCGTTGTGTTTCTTTTTCTTTCTTTTGGGTGATGCGCTGACTGGCGCGTAACAGCATTGGAAACCGCCAGGGGTGACCTCCCCCGGCGCAACGACATCGCCAACACGCATCCTTGCGCAAACGGCCTCGCTCTCACCGCCATCTACGCCCTCTCAGACGACGGGAACGACGAGCCAAGCACACGCGTCGATGGCGATGCCAATGCAGATACAGATGCCGCTCCAGTTGCAGATGCACACACGCACGCACGCACACACGCCGGTCCAAGCCCCGTCGAACGTGTCGCAGTTTAATATGCTCGCTGCCGCTGCGGCAGCGCGGAATTTCGGGCATCACCACGCTCAAGCACAGGCACAGGCACAGAC
>JBBPLN010000870.1:0-12300 GCA_038089815.1 Sutorius eximius
TCACCTCGCTTCCATCTCACAGAAGCACCACACCTTCCTTGTCACCACTGCTTCCTCGTCACCCGTCTTCCTCATCACAGATGGTTCTCTGCCTCCGTGCCCTCTACCCCGGGCTTCCTCATGCCCTCTACCCTGGGCTTGCACCTGATACCTTATCAGGGAGACTACTGGCCATGCGTCCTCACTCGCGCCCTATGCCCTATGGATCCCTGCTTGACGCATCATCCATTATCTTCGTATCTCTTATCTCTTTGTCCTCGTGGCTCACATCTTATCAGACAAACCCTTCACGTGTCTCTTCCTTCGTGCTTATTGCACTTCGCATACACATGTTCCTAACCCTTGACAACCCCTGCATAATTCCCCATTCGTACCGCTTAGTCAGCGCCCTTCACTTATCGTATATATACCTTCACTTCTCTAGTAGATCGCTTAACCTCAATCTCCCTATATCATACCGCATTCCTTGTACCTTCGTACCTCGCTTCAATGCATCTTCTCATTCTGGTCAACCTCCAGTCATGAGGATGTTATGATCATCATTTCACCATCTGGTATCAAGCCCAGGTACTCACCTTTCACCATCTGGTATCAAGTCCGGATCTCTACTGTCTGGTATCAAGTCTGGACCTTCGCCTTCGGCCGTCATTAGGGCTTGCCAAGCGCCACTTAGGCCTTGGTCATAACAGTAGGCAAGGAACCCAGCATTAGAATCTCCCCAATAGTGGAGCCAGAGAGTCTTCATATGCTGTAGATATCGGACAATGTACAATGCCCAATCAAGATGTTCCTGTGTTGGATTTGCTGAGAATTGTGACATCTTGATGACAGTGTATGCTAGATCTGGTCTTGTGCCTAGCATGATATATAGAAGCAATCCAATCACAGATTGGTATTGGCTGCATAATGTAGCTGTGGATGGTGTGACTGAAGGTGTCAGTGAATATCCAGATGGTAATGGTGTTCGCACATCTTTGCAGTTGGAAAGATTGAAATGTTGAATGACCTTCTCAGCATATGAGTTTTGATCCAAGGTCAGTGTCTTCTTCTTCCTATTGCAGGTGATGTGCATTCCGAGATATTCTTTGGCGGGTCCTAGATCTCTAGATTCCCATTGTAGCATGAATTATTTCTTCTTGGCAAGAGTGAGGATGTGGTTGTTGCCGAGAAATAAAGCATTGTCAACATATATGACAAGAATCATGATGTTTCCTTTTCCATTGTGGTGGACATATACTCCTGGATCAGAGTATGTCCATTTAAAGCCAAAGTCTTCAAGAGTCTTGTGTAAGATCTTGTGCCATTGGAGAGCTGCTTGCTTCAATCCATAAATGGCTCTTCATAGTTGACAAACTTTGTGTTCCATGCTGGGTTTGATGAAACCTTCTGGCTGTTCCATGTAGATTTCTTCATCTAATTCTCCAAATAAGAAGGCTGTCTTGACATCTAGTGCAAGGAGTAGCCTCATGGTTTTGAACTGTGCTACTGGTGAGAAAGTTTCTTCAAAGTCAATCCCATATATTTGTGTGAAACCTTTGGCAACAAATCGTGCTTTGAATTGTCCATCAGGTTTCTTGACAAAGACCCATCTCCCAGTTATGGGTTTGCAATCTGGTGGAAGGTCCACTAAGTCCCATACTTTCCTCTCTTTCATTGAGTTCATCTCCTCTTCACAGGCTTTTCTCCATGGGCCTTGTTCCTCTGTTGGAAATTTTGCAATGTCCCGATATTGATTGGGAACACCAACTGAGGTAGCAGCAGCAATAATAAGTTGCTGTACTGCTCTTCCATGGAGACCATGTGAATAGAGATCTTGCATATCTATATCTTTCAGGTTTGTTGGTTCTTGCCTCGTCTGAGTCTGTAGCAGATTTCATCCTTGGTGGATGTCCCGTTCTATCTCAATTGGAGGTCTGTCTCCATATGCATTGTTGGGTACTATCTGGGGTTGTCTATTCCATTGTGGTCTCTCAGGAATAGGTTGAGGAGGATAGGCATATGTCTCCTGTGGGCGATGTAGCTGATGTCAGATGTGTTGAAATCACGTGCGTCCAATTGGTGGTTCTCTGAGTTCATGAGGTGGTTGGTTAAGCGGATCGTTGATCCTTCTTGATTGTCCTCATTCATAGTCACTGATATCCTCTGGATGTCTTTGGCGTTGTCCAGGGATTGGTAGGCTTCATGTCTGTTCCATTGGAGGTGCCTTTGGTCATTTCTGCGATTCATCATCCTCATCATCCATTTCAACTGTAGCTTTCTGCTTGTCCTTCCTAAGTGGAGATGAAGGGGCAGTGTGCCTTTGTGACAGTTGTGGTGGTGTAGAATCCATGAAAGACGAAAAGGATGGATGTGCTGTTGCTGGAGCTGTAGCTCCCTGTCCATGGTAACCTAGGTTGGGTTCTGGACTTCCTATTGGACAGTGTGGTATTGGTACTTCTTGTTCTTGAGCATCTGGATCGTCATCGAGATCTCCTGAAGAAGCTGATGAGGTTCTAGAATCATCTTCCAGATCGTCGTTGTCATCATGGGGTACTTCGATAGTGGCAGGTTTGTCTTGTACTGCTTCTTTGCAGTATGGAAATGTTGATTCATCAAATGTGGCCGTTGATGATATGACCATTCATCGCTTGTGTGGGTGCCAGAATCTATATCCTTTAGTTCCGGGTTCATACCCAATAAAGATCATGGCTTCTGCATGTGCAGATAGTTTGGATGGTCTGTCTTCCTTTGGTATGAAGACATATGCTTGACATCCAAAGACACAAAGGTGTGTCAAGTCCAGTGCTTTCCTGTGCCATTTTTCAAAAGGTGTTGACCATTGAAGTCTTCACATTGGTTGTCAATTGTAAATGTGTTGTGCACATTCCACCGCATCTTGCCAGAACGAGGGTGGAAGGCATGCGGTATGTCACATAGCATTAGCCTTTTCCATCAGCGTATGGTTGAAACGTTCAGCACAACCATTCTACTGTGGTGTCTGAGGAACAGTCTGTAGATGTTCAATTCCGCAAGATGCAAGGAACAATTGAAAGGCTGTGCCTAAATATTCCCCACCTCAATCAGAACGTAGAGTGAGAATTGTGCAGCTGGTCTGAGTTGCAGACCATGCGAAGAGACGGCGAAGGGCATCCACAGTGTCGCTCTTAGACTTGGGAAGGGCGATGGCGGCAAAACCCGAGTAGTTGTCAATGAGGGTCATAAACCATTTGTTATGATTGCGGGAGCGAAGGGGTAGCTTGACTAGGTCCGAGTGTACCAGACCCAGGAGGTGATCCGTGCAAGATTCCGAAGCCGGAAAGGCCGTTGTGCATATTTGCCAGTAGCACAACCAAGGCAAGGTGGTAATGTGGCAGGAATTGATAGAGGTGGAACCCTGATGCAGTGATGATGAAGATGGTGAAGGGCATCATGGTTAAGGTGACCAAGACGCTGATACCATAAGTGAAATGATGAATCAGAAGTCAAAGATGTGATCATAGGATGAATGGGTAAAGCTGTAACCCAATGAAGGGTGTTGGCATGACCTAGTGAAAGGCCCCTCATTCATAGAGATCCGTCTTGATCGGTAATTAAAGTTTCCTTATTGGTTGTGACCGCATGCCATCCAAGTTTGGTAAGGTGGGTCAAGGATATCAACTGATGAGAGGCATGTTCTGCAAACCAAACTTCTGTAAGGACAATGGGAGGTAAATCCCATTGGTGAATAAGAACATGTCCTGGGCTGTAGAGTGATAATTCAGAACCATTCACCATGCAAGCCACATGTATGGAGGTAGACAAGTGGATGAAGTCCTGATGATAGGGTGATAAATGTTCAGTTGAACCGCTATCGATCATCCAGGTGGCGAAAGATCCGTGAGAACAGCAAGGAGGTTGTCTAGAGAGAGTTTGCACGGTCCCAAAAGGAAAACGCATGGTCTTGAGGATCTTCTTCTTGGTAGTCCTCATAGTCCATTGTATAGTCTTCTTCTGGAATGGGCTCAATGCGAGAAGTTGTTGCAAGTCCAAGATCCATAGAGTGAGTATAAATACTCATGCTTGAACTCATGGGGTCAGATTGGACGTTGTTGACAATTTCGTCGGAAGAATCATCTGAAAAATAAACCTCATTGGCTCGACCTTTCCCTTTGTGTCCCTTTCCCTTTCCACGGTAGGGTCCTTTAGTCTTGGAGGGACAACCCTTCCATACAGTGGAAGTGCAGAACTTCTTCTCCTTAGGACTGCCTTTCCCGTGAAGCAACCAGCAGTTATCACAGGTGTGACCATCTTTGTTGCAATGATCACAGTGATTGGTGGTGGGAGCATGGCAAACATTGGATAACCATTGAATGAGTGGTTTATCCACAGGAGAAGGAGTTGGTTGGACAGAGTGAACGCAGGAATGATGTTTCTTAGGTCGGTTGGAATGATGGTGGGAGTTTTGGAGATTCTGCTCCACAAGGATTTTAGTCATCAGGGTGCTGATATGGAAGTCGGTGAGTGATGTGCCCTGGACTATGGTGGATATGACTGGTTTGTATGACCGTGGTAAGGTGTGCAAAAAGATCATGCTGCCTAACTGATCACCAAGTGTCATACCGGCAGCAGCAGCATTGGACATCTTATTCCGGAAATTGGTACATTGTGAACCAAGATCTCCTTCACGGAATGTAAAATTGAGGATGTCCTGGAATGCAGCAAACATGCCAGTAGTACCAGTTGGAGAATAAGTGGAGGCGAGTTGATTCCAGAAGGAACAAGTGAGAGAAGGATACAGTTGTGGATTCACTGCAGGATAATCATCAAGCATAAGGGATTGCATGTGTCCTTGGACATACAATGCAATGAATGCTTGTGCCTGCTGATCAGTGGAAATCCACTGGAGTCGGGAATCAGCATCGGTCTGCTGAGCCCATGTGGATGCTCCAGTGATGATATCCCACCAGCGTGCAACTGTGAGAACGTTCTTCATGGCTTGTTTCTATTCAGCGTAATTCGTGGGTCCTGCAAGCTTCTTGAGTCCAGCCTGAATGGCAGAGTCAATTTTAAAAGAAGCCATAGTTGAAGATGAGATTTGTTAAGAAACTGTTAACAAAATCTTCAGCATTCGGCACTCTCTGTGTGACAACAGAAGAAGTTGGTGGATTGCTAGTTGATGTGGGTATTGGCATGGTAATGCTTCTGCTCTGTTTAGCATGTGTGGGAACAGGTTTGGGAAGCTGTGCATGATGACAGCTAGTAGAAGATGTAGTGTCAACAGAGGATTCTTGCACCTGTTCTTTGGTTGCTAAAGGTTTGATAGGAGTGTATCCATCTGTTTGTCCAAGTTGTAGGGCTGTTAAGCCGCAAGGAACAGGGGTCCCATCTTCTTTCCTGAGATATGAATACCAAGTAGATTGCAAACCCTCTTGATCAAGATACCACTTTGGAAGTCCTTGAGGTCCTACATTGTCCTCAAAATGTTGGAAGTTAGCAAATGGAAGGTAATGCCAATTAGGTTCCTCCAGTTCGCAGATTTCATTATCATCAGTTTCTTGACCAGCAAGAATAGCTGCACGTTCAGCGCTTGTGGATCTGTACTGGGGAGTTACCGTTCCACTGCTATGTTCCGCACATTCCCTCCTCAACTCAGCTGTTTGCGAGTAACGAACAATATATTTGAGTTGGGATATGGGTACATAAGGAACAAGCCATTCTCTAGAACCACTTTCCAAAGCGTGATCAAGAAAAAGTTTAGTGGTAGGTGAATCATAGGAAAGAAAATTTGGGACAAATTGTTTATTGCCTTGCAGCGCAAGTCCTGCGTAGTGACCTCCGAACTCCACCGGGAGTGGCCATAGGGGGTTCATCTCCTGATCTAATTCTTTTAAGAAGGTCAGAATGAAGCCTGCGAACTTCTCGGAGCCCAATGATCTCTCATCATATATCTCTGCACGGCGCGGGTCTAGCTGGAGGAGCTTCTGCAACTCCTTCCACTGCTGCGTGAGCCAAGACAAGTTCCCGATTGAGGTTAGCATTCTCATCTTGTAGACAGTCCCTGTTGATGAGGAGGAGGTTTCTTTGCTCTTGGACATGTTCAAGATCCTGTGTCAGCTGATTAAAGCCGAAGTCAAGGCGTTCAACCTCTTCCTGTAAATCCATGAGTTCATCTTCCACTTTGAGATGAGCGGTAGTTTGAGTGCAATACTCCTGTTGAGCTACCTCAAGCTGTCTTTGTGCTTCTTGTTGTTCTCATTGGAGCATGCAGTATCCCAGGTGACGTTCATGCCATTCATTTCTCCAGTGATTGTCCATAACTTCATTCCAAGCTCATTGAGTCAGAACATCCCAGAAGTTGGAGTTGATAGGTCCATCATATACAGCTTCTAGGGTCATGCTGAGATGAGGACAGTAGATGGTATCTGGGGATTCCTCTGGAGGTTCAAAGTTGTGGGGAGTATTGTACTTAATCTGGAGTTGAGCTGGCATTGTAAGGATGTTTGGCTCTAGTGCACAAACTTGCATGCGGAATGACGTGTGGAAGCCTTCATGGTCCCTTTTGATGATTTCCCAACTGTGACCATGGACCAAAGTATGAGGAGTTGAGTGATAAAATTTCATTGCAATCAGATGACCTAAATCTTCGAGGACTGAGATGAGAGATTCGCCATAGTATGATGTACCCCACAAGTACTCAGTAGTACGTTGTGGGTTACTCTTGTACAGCTGGTTCATGGAGAACAGCGTCATGTGTGCCATTCTGCTGGTTAGATTCAGCAGCTGTTGGTATGTGTGTTGTGGTGACAGGTAGTTCCTCATCAATGGCTGTTGAAGGGGTGTGTCCATCCGCTGAATGAACCATGGCAGATAGAGTATGCAAACTTCTTGATTGTTGACTGTCTCATGTAGTGTCTCGAGACCTTGTCTGCGGTCTGAAAGGTTTGGCCGTTGTGGATAAATGAAGGTTTGTCCATCTTTGGTTCGCACCACCTCGTGTGAGAGTGTTTGGCAGTTGCGAACCCCCTGATTGAGGAATAGATTGTTCACTGGCTCCTGACAGCTGTGCAGGTGCTCGATAAGGAGCTGACCTGCTGCATAAGCCACCATGGTTACTGGTCTGGCCTGAGGAGGGGAAACTTCTTGGATCTCCGATGAGGTTGGTATATGGAGGCGGGGCAGATCTCGGTGAGTACTGCATTCCATATGGTCCTGGGAATTGACCTGGGTCTCTGCAGGTGTCACAGTCCTGTTCCATTGCCGTAGCGAGTTCATCAAGCTGTTCATTGATGTGTCTGAATTGCTGTCCGATGAGAGATGGTCTGGGAATGGTGACGGAGGGTAGACTAGCTCCAGAGATGTGTGCCTGGTCAATGAAGAGGACTCTTCCATCTGAGTAGTGGACATGAGGATAGGGTTGTGTGTGGAAAGATTGTGGATAGGAAGGAGGTGGAACTGGATCTTTGGGTCTAATATCTGTAGCCAAAGTGGTTTGAGGATGAGGTGTTGAAGGAGGTGCATGAAGAATAGGACTGGTTTTTTGTGCATGTTGGTCAATGTACGATGTTTGCCTCAGTATCTCTGGTAGTTGGGGGCATACTGGAGTCAGGCTGTGCAAAGAGATAGTAGAGAGCTGACCAATCAGGGAAAGAGGGTTGGACTGGTTCAGGTTCTGGCTCGGGTTGTTCCCAAGGCTGTTCGTTCCAACCTGAGTTGTCTGTTGGTCCCTGAAATTGGTGGAGGTCTTTTGTGAAGGTAGCGGGATCTCCTGCTGTGTCGTTGACCTGTTCCTGTTCAATGTTGTCCTCTGGCCACAAAGGTCTGTTGATCTTGAACGAGTAGGTACTTGAGCAGATCTGGATCTTGATCGAGAACAGAAGGTAGATTGTCATCGAGAGGTACCATGTGTCTCTTCTAGACAAGATGCAAATCTTGTTACATGGTGGTTTGCTGGAGTGGCCGATCTTGAACGAGAGCATGACTGTGAAGACCATCTGATTTGACCGTTGTCCCCTGATGTCATACTAGGATCTCTTACTTGAAGCAAGCCAGAGATGCTGCGTGGAGTAGAGTGTCTTGTAAGACCAGTTGTCCTGTGTTCAATTCTCCTAACTCAAGTGTGGTCAGTATCAGTTGATTGTGAGAAGATATCCCCATTGAAAAGAATAATACAATCAAACTGATCTGACCTATGGATAAATCCAATAGAGCGAGTTTGGGAAAAGAACACCAAAAGAAGCATCCATGTGAGTGGTACAATGGCTATACCAGGCAATGCCATGAGTGTGTGCATCCAATGGAGCACAGCACACACAAGGATAAGCAAAGCCAAGCAGAGTTGGCCAAGAAGGAAACCCATTGAGTCAAACAGACTTCAAGACATAGCTCGATAGCTGTGGTATGGCCTTGACTATGACGATGAGAAGTTAGTTGTCAAGGTGCCAGAGTGATATGGTCTATACACCCATATACGTGACCAAGGCGTTATGACAACAAGTTACTTGGTGTCAATTAGTCAGCAGGGCTCATAACCTATTGGAACTTGGGCTATCCAATAGCAGTGCAACAGCAGTAGCACCAGAGGATGGGAGGTTATTATCCAGTGGAACACTCACTGGGACCAGACTCAATATATAGGCTGTTTGCCCAAGTATACCTGGTATCACAGGTTCGCTGTCAAGCTAAGTCTAGGGATACTGGTAGAGAACCAGAGTAGTGTTTCTCACTCTTAGGAGATGAGAGGGGATGAGAGGGGAAACTGAGTTAAGAAACTGGTTGAGAACTGGTTACTGTGACTGGGTTGTAAGGCCCGTCTTATATACATGTAGTAAATAAGGTTCAAGCGGAGCTTGAACCAGTGCACAGACCATCTATCCTAATTAGTCCATCTAAATACAGTAAGTATCAAACCAGTGGCTCCAGCTCATCCTGAGCTACTAAGGCCATTGGTTAGAGATATGTCTGAGTCTAAATGGTGATAAGAGGTCTTATCACCATTGGATAGAGATAAGCAGGTATTCTGCCATTGGCTAGAATCCCATGGAACTTCATAGAAGTGTAATGATATCATAGTCCAGACCATTATGATGTCATAGATCATTCTAGACCAATCACATGATATGACATGTGTCTTGCTATTGTCTAGATATCTGAGTCATCTGGTTGATGATCTATCACGTGATATGTCATGTGATTAGTCATCGCTATGACATGAAGAAGCAATTAAGTAATTGTCCATGATAAATGGCAACACTCAAGGATTAAGCGTTTAAGAGAATGAAAGCTTATCCTTTCAGCATGGATTACCTTCTTGGGTCCAGACTTCGTTTCTTTACTTATGTTTAACATGTTTCACCTTACTCGGACATTTCTATGTGCTTCGGCACTTATCTTATGATACATGCGCTACTTATTGTCGCTATGAACACAGTCTCGGGTGTACCTGGACTATAAAAACTGTAGGATGACAAGTAGAATCTTATCTTGGCTCTTTTTGAGAACAGTCGTAACCCATCTGAGTCTCTGATCATCATTTCCACTCGGTTCTTGTCGATATCCAGGTTCATCTTTGCTCTACACTCACTATCCAGACTTCGTCAAAACTCCAGATTTCTTATACTCATCTCTTCATCGTTCCGGACCTTGTTCTAGACCAGATTCTCGTCAAAGTGCTCAGTCCTGTTGAACCAAACCCTTCTCCTTTATCAACCTTACCTATAGGACCCCAGGGACGAACCAATTCGCCCTACCCCACCTACTATCATTCTTACAACTGGAGCCCACCGTGAGGGGTTCTTTAAGGTTGTCAAGAAGGATGCTTCGACCCACTCCCCAGCGTCTTGACCTCAAAATCCTCCAAGTGGAGTTCTGTGATCTCCATATATCCACCGACTCCAAGTTCCTGACTCCAGTGACTCCAGATCATGCATATCACAACCAACTGCTATTGGACCTCTTTTCCAACGTCATTATTGATTCACTGCTAGTACCCGGTGGTTTTGCACAGTCTACTCCTGTCAGAGCTGCTGGTCCCCAAGGGAATCAACTAGCCAATCTCAGCCCACTCTCGCCCTTAACTCCCTTAGTTTCGCCTGAAACCCAGAATTCCTTTCCACCACTTCCTCCTCTTCTTGAAGAAGAAGATTTTTCCGAACTGTTATCCACTTCTTCTGAAAGTACCCCTTTAGCCTCGTTATCATCCCTGCTCACCCCTACTAGCTCCCAAAGTCTAACTGTTGATCCTGACTTGGATTCTGATTCTGATTCCGGCTCCTCTACTTCATCCGAATCTATTAACATCGTACAGAACCAGATCATACCAATGGCCCATCAGCCGATTTTCCATATGCCTCTTCAGGGCACTGCCAACGCCCTGAAGTTTGATGGCAAAACCCCTCACCAATTACCCCATTACCTTGAAGACATCAAACAGATCTGTGATCAAGCCAGATTAGATAATGCCAGTACTATCAAAGCCACTATCTGGTATGTGGACCTAGACGAAGCAGAAGTTTGGGAGACTTTACTCAAATCTACCATGGTCCACCCGGATTGGAATAGTTTTACCAACATGGTTAAAAGACTGTATCCCAGATGTTCCAGTACTGACCGGTTTTGCCGAGCTGACATCCAGTACCTCGTTGAGGACTATCAAAAGAAACAGATGCGCAATCAGGATGAACTCGGGGAATATACCCGAAGTTCACCAAAGTATCTGCCATCCTGATAGCTAACCAGAAACTCTCCAATATGGAGAGAGACATTATCTTCCTTGCAGGGTTTCTGAATCCACTTCAAGACTGGATCCGCCATAGGTTAGCAATTGTCCAGCTGGATATTCATCCGGACGATCCATACCCAATGGAAGAGGTCATAGCCACAGCTAAATTCCTACTATCCAGTTCCGCCCTTCACACTACCTATTCATCGTCTGCATCAGATATCATGCCCAGTGCTCCACTCCCATATCAAAAGGCCCCTTCTGCACCTGCACCTGCATCCGCTCAGCCTCCTAAAACAGAATCTAACATGTCTGCCCATGCCAACCTCTTGTGTGGATTCTGTGCACACCCTGGACATTTCACTCGAGGTTGTCTGGTTTGCCAAGAATATCTAAACACAGGCAAAGTGGTTAGAGGAGCAGATGGAAGGCTTTACATGCCTGACGGTTCTGCAATTCTGCGCATACCAGGATGCCATTGTCTCAAGGAAGCTGTTGACCATATCATGGCTTCCCAAGCTCCCATGTCGACGTCTACCACTTCCTCCGCTTCAGCTTCTAACACATTCATCTGAGATCAGCCACCTCATGTGTCCACAAATATTCTATCTGCTTCTTTTCTGGACACTCCAGCTATCCTCAATGTGGACAATTCCGCATTTATATCCGCTATCACGTACCTGGGTTATGAACCTAATCCAGAAATGGACCATCCAGATTTCCAGCCCTATGTCATCCAGGCTTGGGCCACATTCCAAGCAGATCGGGCTTCTAAGGATAAAGGGAAGAAAGTTAGGTTTGATGGAGTCCAGGTTCCACCTAGGAAGACTACCCCAAATCCCCAAGCAGCTACTGTATTGGAGGAGATGGAGGTTCTCTCACCAGAACTTCAGAAATCGCAGAAATCCGCTGCATCCACAGCATCCAGACCATCCAGACTTACCTCCGGACAATCCAGACCTATATCCACTCCTTCAGAAGCCACAGGTATCACTCCTCCCCATGCTCAGCAGACTAACATGCCACCTTCATATCCCCCATCCAATCAATTTTAGCAGTGTAAAGTTTTACATTTGTTTTGCAAAGTCTCCTAAATTTCATATCAATTTCCCATGCTTTCAGAATACTCATTTCATCCCTTCCAGCTGCAATTCTATGTGGACAGTCCTGGAAAAAATTGTAGGTGAAGATGGGAATATATACTAGAGATATACATAATTGCCCTGACCACTAATGTTATGTTTTATTGTATATACCCATATGTTTTAAAAACTGAAAAAGCATACTGGAAGAGTTCAGATGGTCCTGAGAGGGAATGGTGATGATAGAACTCATGGGTATACCTATTTAATGCAGATATATGTCTTATTAAGCCACCACATCCATCAGTATAGCTTCCCAGGATCAGAAAGTGGTCAGGAGAATAATGTATTTCAGCATCACCCCCTTTCATCCTGTTCATCTGTGCTTGTGATACCATGTAGACACATATCAGTGATGTCTAGGAACATATTTTTCAGGCCCATATCTCCAATTGTTCAAAAATGTGAACATATTTTTGTTTTTAGCCCCTATTTTATTATATGTCTTACAGCACCTTTCAAGGCTTAACATAAGTGGCAGGA
>JBBPLN010000871.1:0-12299 GCA_038089815.1 Sutorius eximius
GTAAAGAAACGAAGTCCGGACCCGAGAAGGTAATCCGGATGGAATCCAACCCGGACCGGACTATCGGATATAAAACCGGATTATCCGGACACGTACCAAGTAAACCGGACCGCTCTGGACTGGATCGGATGGACTTTGGACACGAGATGGATGCTTGATGGGACTCCGGATGATCTGAAAACAAGGGATACAAACCTAGAGAGTTGTGACTCTCTACAACGTTGATGTTACTGACGTGAAATTCCCCTCTAGCTTTTATGCCATCGACGTCCATATGGCATTTAAGTTCAAGGTCACTAAACATGTATTGGTAAAAGCACAATTTGAACAATTCTTTCAACTTCCTTACAAGCAGTCAACATTCTATGACCATAGAGCATGCTGGTTCAATGCACCGCATGATACAAGAGATTGTACCATCGCTGCAGGTTACTCTGAGGCTGGATGTTATACTTTATTCATGGAGGTTCACCCTGCCAAGGATGCCAACATCAAGGCAGCAAAGAGAAAGCTGCAGGCATCCCAGTGCTGTTAGACTGTAGTACATGTCCTTTTTACTTTGTTGTGAATACCACCCCTCACAATTGTCTCCCTCTGCCATCATCCACCATAGCCAGTGGCTCACACTCTGCCATCATGTACCATTGTGTGCCGTACTCCACCATCGTGTGCCATCACCCTGTGCACTCCAGCAGATGCCTCAGCCAGACTAATGATGTCATACAATGATATCACCTGGAAGACAGTATATAACATTGGTGCAATACCACTCCCCATCCTTTCAGTGCTTATTTTTTTCCCTCATCTCTCCCACAAGTAAGTTTCCTCCTGTCCATGATTTCACCTCAATCAAGCTATCTACAGTGTCCAGCCATCTACCTTCACCATTGCCTTCCCCACCTCCATCAGTCCACTTTCTGCAAGCAGAACCTGTTACGACCAAGGCCTAAGTGGCACTTGGCAAGCCCTAATGATGGCTGAAGGCAAAGGTCCGGACTTGATACCAGATGGTAAGAGGCGAATATCCGGGCTTGGTACCAGATGGTGAAGCGACGATCGTAACGTCCTCATGACTGAAGGTTGACCAGGATGAGAAGATGCATTGAAGCAAGGTACGAAGGTACAAGGAATGCCATATGGATATAGGGAGATCGAGGTTAGGCGATCTACTAGAGAAGCGAAGGTATATATACAATAAGTGAAGGGCGCTGACTAAGCGGTACGAATGGGGAACTATACGAGGGTTGTCAAGGGTTAGGAACATGTGTGTGCAAAGTGCAATAAGCGTGAAGGAAGAGACATGTGGAGGGTCCGTCTAATAAGATGTGAGCTGCAAGGATGAAGAGATAAGAGATACGAAGATAACAGATGATGTGTCAAGCAGGGATCCATAGGGCATAGGGCGCGAGTGAGGACACGTGGCCAGTGGTCTTCCTGATGAGACATCAGGTGGAAGCCCAGGGTAAAGGGCATGAGGAAGCCCAGGGTAGAGGGCACGGAGGTAGAGAACCACTGTGACGAGGAAGATGGGTGATGAGGAAGCAGTGGTGACAAGGAAGGCATGGTGCTTCTGTGAGATGGAAGCGAGGTGACGAGGAAGCCCAGGTGATGAGGTGCCGAGGTGACAAGGTGCTGGGGTGACAAGGTGACAAGGTGGTGGAAGGTACTGAGGTGCCGCTGTGGCATAAAAGGAGAGATGGGAGGGTGACTAACATGCAGTCCTGTAATGAAACAAGAGAGGGGTCCAGAGGATGAGTTGACTGTGAATACCAGTGAAGGTATATAGGGTCGTCAAGGCAGGGGTCAAGGTGGTCATGTGATCAGAGGAGTCACGAGGAGAGGCATGTGATCGAGGAAAAGACAGGGGCGTACGCAGATCGTAACAGAACCACAGTACAACCATCAGTGTCTAGGGTGTGCACTCCCATTCATTTGGCATCACTGGATGGTCTGTGATGATGATTTCGGGCGCTGGTATATGATCATACTAACTCTCTATTTTTACTTTCTTCTGCTTCGTTGATACTCCCCACTAACACAGTGTAACATGGGCAAGGAAGGATGTGACTGGTTCCAGCAGGCCTATGCAGAACTTCTGAGTGCAGCTCAGCCATCCTCCCCCTCTTTGATCAAGATCTTATCCTTGCCGCCAGTAGGCTCTCTGTGTCACCGCAGCTCCATGCAAAAACTGGTCAAGGGGCACAAATCAGATATCATTCCTCACCATGCGCCATCGTCACACAATTTGATTGAGATCTTATCCTCACCACCCATAGAATCTCTGCAGCGCTGCAGCTCCATGAAAACACCAGTCAAGAAATGGAAATCAGATACCATTCAGCACCATGTGCCATCCTTGCATGATCTGATCGAGGTCTTATCCTCACTGACTGTAGACTCTCTGCATCACTGTGATTCCATGCAAAAACTGGTCAAGAGACACAAATCAAGTACTATTCAGCACCACACACCATCCTCACATGGTATTCATGGGTCCTCCTCAACTACACATCACTACCATATGTTCTCTTCTGCCAATGATTCTGTTGCAGGGCCTTCAACAAACCCAAAGTCAAAGCCACTGTTGATTGCCCAGGATTGTGCTACCTCTGCCAACTGCTACAGCCATCATGTCTGGCCATTCGATTTCTATGTAGAGGAGATGGACATTGGGTTCAGAAAATACCGTCTAGAGTCAAACAAGCAGCAACCCATCGAGCAAGTCTTTCATGGCCACTTTCATGTCAAGTTTACCAAATCTACATTTTACAATCACTGCCGCCATTGGAGGGCTGTGAGTGAGTCGGTACGGCTGTGTTACATTGGATACAGCCACACAGAACATGGACAATGGTCCAACTTTTTGCACCATGAGATCAAGGGCAAGCAGTGGATGGGTAACTAGTACTATAGTCGACAAGTAGTACAATCTGGCTATGTTCAGTCCATAATCAATTTGTTATTATCAAAGGCAATTGATTCATTGTCATGCATATACACAGGTAACGAGCTAACTGACATGACAGAAGGATAAAAATGAATTAGGATGATGCACCTAAACAGGCCAATTGCCAGGGTGAGCTCCTTTGGAGGCTAGTTTGGCCCTGGTTACCTGGTTGTGGCGCAGGATCATTTGATCTAAGAAAACATTATACTTGTCGACAAGCATCTCCCTGCAGATTGCGTGATACCCTCCGATCCATACGTTGGTTTGCTTGGCAACAGATGAGTTGAAGAACCAACCCTGGCCATCCTCACTGATCAGCTCAGGAAAAGCAGCAGGATTACAATGTTCTTGGCAAAAAACATGTGTCTCCTTGTGCTTGGACTTAAAATGAAACACATCAATGCTGAGCCCCATGGTATCAAAGTACCAATTGGACTGGACATGCTGAGCGAGCAAGCAATTGTTGTCAAAAAATAGATGGTCAGGTTTGAGCACTTCCATTTGAAACATACGCTTGATGAATTCCTGGAAATAGTATATCCAATTAGTAGGGATCAGTGGCATAAAGCGCATGGAACTTACAGCTACGCTTGCGACACCTTCAGCACCAAACATGGTGTCCCACCTGAGAATGATGCCACAGGGTCCGACTGCTAGTTGTTTGTTGTGTGTTTGCACACAGGTGAACTTGGCATGTAACTTTGTCTGGGCAGTGGCAGGGAGGGTGGGTAGTGAGCTGGCTTGAGTGACATGACCGGCTTGATCAATGTCAAAGATGCTGTCCTCCTCATCAAGCACAGTGAGCTGTGATAATACTCTGGAATTTGCAGAATGGCTGGATGGTTGAGCATCGTGGGCACACTGAAGGCGATTGCACAGCTGGAAGCATGACTGGCCCTTCTCCAGGTAATGTGATTCAACATGCTGGTGCACTGGATCAGCACACGTAAGTCAGCCAGACATCACCTGCACATTGCAGCCTATGATTGCACAGATGTTCTCAAGATCAGTGTGGGTTGAACAAAACTGATCTCGGTTATTGCCAAGGGGAACCTTGCAGTTGTGTACCCCACAGCAGGGGTGGCCAATGCAGACACCATCAGTAACAACAACTGAACATTTACTTTGGACTATGCATGAATATTAGCAACTACCTATCACAAGTTGGAGTTAGGAGTACCTTTTCTGTCATCACCATAGTACCAGTGCGTGCACTTGTCACAGAAGTGCATTAGTTCAGGCTGGCCCTCGATGTGCATGTGTTCATTACATGCCTGAACAAGCATGGTGAGACAATCCTTCTGGTCCCCAGTGTGCTTAGTGAGGAGATACTCATGTCACTCGGTGGCATCTTCAAGTAAAGAATAAAGTAAGAACACTGACCAGACATGGTCAGATGAAAGCATAAATCTGAATGTCCAGCCAGGTGGAGGTTTGTTCCCCTTAGCGAGCGGGGTGTTGTAAAAGTTTGCACAGGATGTGGCAGAGTTCCTGCAATGAGGTAATTTAATCAGTCATAGATGGTCAAGACAAACATGGGATGTACCAGTGGTCCATCAAGCTCATCCACATTTTGATGACTTGGTGCTCAACAAATTGATGCTCACCAACTTGGATTATGTCAGGAACACCTCCATAGTATGTGTGCTCATTGTTGAAGACCTTGAAGTTGTGATGGTAATTTATCTTGCATGCTGCTCTCATGGCAGTGAGTTTTGCAATGGAGATGAAGGTAAAAACATACCTTCACATGAGAGGTGAACTGAGTACACTGGCAGTGGTCCTTTAGAAAGCATGTATAACATGCATTCTTGTTGCTCAGTGTGCATCATACGCATCCCTTTGAGCATACGTGGACAAGATGGCACCAGGCAGTATTGACTAGGTGGGTAGAGCATTTTCAATGCTGTAAAACTACAATTAACACCTGGTAACTAGCAGATGTGATGATAAGAACTCACAGAAGCCACACCTTGTACCATGACTATGGAAGACTGAGAGAGGGGGATGAAGAAGTGAAATAGCTTTCTCGTCCTGCCACATGACATCCCTGAATGCCAACCAGCACTCAATGATTGTGCTGATGGAGAGGCCACATGCTTTGGAAAGGAATAGCTGTACAGAGTAGGGAAGAATGGCAGGAGTTGTGGCGTCTGAATGATCAGATGATTGCATGAGTAGAATGTCACTCTTCAGGGCAGCAGCACTGGCAATAAACAGCAAAAGACAGTCCAAGGAGACAGATTGCAGGGCTGGATGGATAGTAATCAACTCGGAGAGCATTGCTAGCTCCATATTGCAGGACCAGAGTTGGAATACAGGCAGGAGGTTAGCAGCCCAGCGGGGCAGCAGGCTGGCTGGCGATGTGACAAGGTGACACACAGCTTTGTTGGTAGGGTTGGCAGGGTTGGGGCAGAGCCTAAATGATGCAAGGATTTTGGCACATGAGGTGGGTGGTTCAGAATGTTCGGAACTCGATGGTTCAGAAAAGTCAATTCTGTGACTTTTTGGGACTGCTGCAATGGGTGTGCCTGGTGGATGATCTCTTCCAGGTTTTGGGGGGTTAATCAGATTTCTCTGAGTCCAAGTTTTGGAACACTGATTACAATCGATCGGCCCTCGAGTTGTCATTCTTGTTGTAGATCTCCTATGCTCTGTTTCCCGACAAGTGAATAGAGCAACAACATTTGATACAATCGTAGTGTACACAAGCATGCTGCGGTGGCTATTCTAGTCTCGATCTGACTGCATCACTAAATTCACCAGTTACTTTTACTTTGCTTTTAGGTACTTTTAGGTACTTTGGGTCTGGTCGCGTGAACTTGTTTAAAAGCAGCTAAAAGTAGATCGCTGCGCTTTTAGCATGCTTTTAGTGGATTTTACAGTGCATCTGCCATCATGGTTCCAAATACTACAGCTCACTTTCAGTCATTAAAAGCAATTAAAAGCAATTAAAAGCATCTGGTATACTAGTACTGAAAGTAGTACCCAGTCCAACTAAAAGCAGCAAAAACCAACTAAAAGCAGCAAAAAGCGATGAAAAGAGAGTGGGCAAGCACAGAAAAATGAGTATCTTGATTGGCTGAAATGGAGTGTTCATGAATGGCACAAAATGGGCAGTGAAGGAGTGTTCCGATTGGATGAAAGCAAGCATCCATGAATGGTGCAAAACAAGTGGCAAGCGGAAAGGGAAACGAGGGGAAGAGTGAAAGTGGAAAGGGTATATAGTAGAGGGGGAGAGCATTCAATCACAGCGCGAGATCTTGATCATCTGAGATGCGAATTCTGCAGATTTGTTAGCCAGATGAATGGCACAAAACGAGTGGAAACACTGGCAAGTGGAAAGGGAAACGAGGGGAAGAGTGAAAGTGGAAAGGGTATAGTAGTAGAGGGCGAGAGCATTCAATCACAGTGCGAGATCTTGATCATCCGAGATGCGAATTCTACAGATTTGTTAGCCAGACTGTCTGGGGGAAAACCACACGATGAGCAGCAGAGGGCTTACACATCTGAGCCCGAGGATCGAGCTCGAACCGGCACACTGAAGGTTGCCTGGATGGCCCACTGGCAGGAAGAGGACTGTCTGTGGTGGCAAGCAAGCACAGTGCACTGGTCACAATGTTCCCAAGTGTGTCCATATTTCGGTTTGAGATAGAATTGTAGTACAAGTTTGGCCTCCCCAGTTCTGCAATGAGAATGCCATGCCCTTGGTGCTCGACTTTCAAGTAGCCTTGTTCAGGGCCTGGGGTTGCTTCTGATTATACCGGGTGGTAACCATAGGCTCCTTGTCATCCTGATTTTGAGTGATTTCCAGCTTCCCTGTCGCAGCGAGCTGGAATGCACGTTCGAGCTGACAACGCGTCATTAGTAGTTTACTCGATGGGCACCCAAAATTTTTCAAACCACTGCAGTACAGAGTGCGAGCACACCCCTTACTCCATGATCGCACTTCAACAGAAGGTCCAGCCCAGGGACGTCAACCCAACCTAGAGTATCTTGCATATGGGTGAGACCGAGAAGCTGGAGGAGAGGGGGGGACTGGAAAGTGCTAGGTTGATCAGTGCTGTCAAAATTTTTGTACGCGAATGCCCGATTTTCTAACAATCCGGCTGCCACTTGTACCATAGTCAATTCCTCAACCGAGTTCTCCTTGAGGAATGCCTTCACAATACACATTGCTGTATTTCCTATTGTGTTACGCCAACGTGCAAGGCACTGAGAGGCCTATCAGCAGTATCAGACAAGGTTATGCAGTAAGTGGGTGATGAAATCATAAGGAAGATGGCTGTGAGAACGCACCAGGCTGTAGATCGCCGATCCATGTTTGGCATTGTTCTGCTTCAGGTTGAATGAGGGGTAGACATGCTGAATGATGGCAATGAGAACATGTGTAAGGTCGCTGTCAGTGATGGTCCATATGTTCGCCTGGTCCCCACACCACAAAAGGAGGCTTGGGAGCACAATGTTCGACCACTTATCTTCTGGGTCGTCCTGTAACTGTGGTGGGAGGTCACTCTTTGTTGATTTAACCCTAGAGCCTTTGCCAGTGGCAGTGGCATTAGCCAGCTCCTTTGGTATGACCTTATGTGACTTCCTCAAGGACACTGTGTGCGTGATTGCAACCGAAGATGCCTCTGATTGATGGAGCTCATTATTGCCGCTCCCCACTTTTTTGGTCTTCATTTTCTTATTTGGGAGGCCTTCAACGACACCCACGGCAGTCTGTGGGTCACATGGTGAGTATGAAAATTTCTTCATATAAGCCCCACTGAGCTGTGGTTGAAACTCAGTCGACTTTCCTTTGATGTGACACGACCTCTGGCAAGCTCCTCAAGCTCCAGCAGGGCTGGAGGTCAACAGGCTTGGGCTCCGAGTCCACTCGCATCCTGTCCTCCATGTCAGTCAAGTCAGGTTCTTCCATGTCACTCGGTACATTGCGCTTTCATTTGCCCTTCTTTTGCTCTGAGGCACGAGGTGTTTGATCTCCCTGAAGGGACTCTGTGTATTCGTCGATGTTGTCCGAGACCTCAATTTGAGTGACCACCATAGTGCGAGTCAACGCATGTGGCTGACAGTAGTAAGTGAAGTCAGTCACGTACACCATTACATCCTTCACCAGCTCTCACCTTCACAGTGCCCTTGGTCTTCATTTTCTTATTTGGGAGGCCTTCAACGACACCCATGGCAGTCTGTGGGTCACATGGTGAGTACGAAAATTTCTTCATATAAGCCCCACTGAGGTGTGGTTGAAACTTAGTCGACTTTCCTTTGATGTGACACGACCTCTGGCAAGCTCCTCAAGCTCCGGTGGGGGCTGGAGGTCGACAGGCTTGGGCTCCAAGTCCACTTGCATCCTGTCCTCCATGTCAGTCAAGTCAGGTTCTTCCGTATCACTCGGTACATTGTGCTTTCGTTTGCCCTTCTTTTGCTCTGAGGCACGAGGTGTTTGATCTCCCTGAAGGGACTCTGTGTATTCGTTGACATTGTCCGAGACCTCAATTTGGGTGACCGCCATAGTGCGAGTCAATGCATGCGGCTGACGGCAGTAAGTGAAGTCAGTCATGTACACCATTACATCCTCCACTAGCTCTCACCTTCACAGTCCCCTTGAACTGTTCCGTTGTGAGGTAGTGCTCATTGCTATCATCCTCAGAGTCGTCAGTGAGTACTAACTCTGTCGGTACCGGACTGGGACATCTGCAATTGTTTTGCTTTTCCGCTATCCACTCACTAGGTTTAATGGGTAAGTAGTGTGAAGTGGCATGAGATTAAACACTTGCATTGATGCTCGCTGCATTGTAGTAGATGATTGGGGCATTGCCATTTGTGCTCGCAGTGCTGTAGAGGATGGAGTACTCGCACTTGAGGTTTTAGCCTCTGCCACCCTCTTCCGGGTAATCTTGGCCAGAAGATCACACAGATTCTTCTTTGGTGCTTGCTTTGCAACTTCGAGCCCTTTAACCCCAACTTGTGAGTGTGTCGGGTCTACAGTCCACTTGAGTGTGTAGTTTGACTTACATGGTGTATATGCTGGAAGGAGGTCAACTGGCGACCCGACGACAGCTGGTGCCTCTCCCTTGGCCTTCTTTCGGACAATACATGGCTTTGGGCACACAGCTGCTCAATCCTTGGTGACGTCCTCTTGCTCCAACACCATGTTGGCTTGTACAGTAGAGATTCGGTGGTAAGCATCTTTCAATGCTGACTTTTTGGCTTCTTGGGCATGGCTAACTTGTTCTTCATCAGCACGTTTCTGTTCTGATGTACACCTAGGTGCTGGTTTGTCAGGCAGTCCTGGTTGAGCTGTCGCATTGGTGGGCCAAGTGCGACGAGGGGAGAGCTCAGCAGGCTGAGACACTCTCCCAGATCTCTGACGACTTGGGGCTACCATGGCGGCTAGTACAGACAAGTTGAAAAGAAGGACACTAAACGAGTGGGTTGGTGTAACGAATGAAAAAAGAGGTAATGTATGTGGCTGATTCTCATTTACTTAGTTATATGATACTGACCCATGGGCCATGGCAGTGCACACTGGCCCTTCCAGCTCCTGCTGGTACGCCCACTATTCCGTTACCATCACCCCAATTCATTTCTGACCCTTCAACCGCTGGCATAGCCTTTTGCAATCCATCAACACCTCTCCCTTTTTTTTCTCTAGCTCAGTTGGCTTGGTCATTTGTCCATCATGCCATCCAAGAACGCCCAGTTGCAATACCCATGCAGCATTCCAGGTTGCAATCATTGGTTCAAAAACCAATCCGGTCTGACTCAGCACCTTCATGCAAAGCACCCTTGTGTGTCTCTCTCGCCTACTCTCTCGCCTGCTCCGTTGTCACCCCCTCGTTGTCCATCAGAGCCACCAATCCAATTCCTGGATTCACCAAACTCCCAGCCATCTCGACCACTGTCTCCTGAAGTCCCGGAACAGCTGGATGCTGAGTACTTCAGTTCCGACAATTCCATTCTTCAAAATTATCATCCAGCTCTAACAGGTAATGTTTAATTTACTTGACTCTATCCACTGGCTCATCTTCATCAAGGGTGACCATGCAATGCTTCAGGGGAGTTCCTACTGGTTGGTGTGCCACCTGCACCTTTGGAACAGCGTCCCCCGGATGACTGGGCTCCCTTCAATGATCACCTCCAATTTGAATTGGCGGATTTCTTATATACTCGCAACCAGATGCCAGCAAAACAAATTGACACGCTACTGGATATATGGGCTGAAAGTCTCCGTGATGCTGGTGGTAGACCTCTTTTCGCAAGCCACAATGACCTCTACAAAATCATAGATGCCATCCCACTTGGTGATGTTAAGTGGCAGAGTTTCACTCTAAAATATACAAGCATGCCAGATGATGATGAACATGCCCCTTGGATGGAAGATACATATGATGTCTGGTTCCATTGTCCCCTCCAGACCATACATAACATACTCGCTAATCCACAACTCAAGGGAAAGATGGACTTCAGATCGTACCAGGAATATGATGCGCAATCGGGGGATCGGCATTTTCAAGATTTCATGTCAGGGGATTGGGCCTGGGACCAATCAGTACGTATGATTCTTTGGCGTTTTCACACCAGTAGTAATACAAATTTTATACCAGGATACCATAGTGCATGACAATCCAGAATGCGAGGGTGCAGCCTTTGTGCCAGTGATTCTGGGCAGTGATAAGATGACCGTCTCAGTTGCCACTGGCCAACATGATTACTACCCCTTATATTTGTCCTTTGGCAACCTGCACAACAGCACTTGACGGTCGCACTGGAATGGTGTGGCCCTAATTGGTTTTCTGGCGACACCAAAAAGTAAGTTCATACACCAATTATGGGACCATTGTAAATTATGCAAACTCTTCATGTTAACTGCGATATCTAGCCACCCATGAAGCAGCCAAGACCACTCATTTTCGCAAGTTTCGCCGCCAACTATTTCATGTAGCATTGTCACACATCCTTCAAGTCCTGAAACCCTACTTGGAACGATGGGAGGTTGTCCGATGTAGCGATGACCATTACCATCGAGTGGTATATGGCCTTGGGCCGTACATCGCCGACTACGAGGAACAGGTATTATTGGCCTGTATTGTTCGTAATTGGTGTGCAAGGTACGTTCCTCTATCCTCACTATACTAAACACTAACTTAATATCAAAAGATGCCTGGGTCACCGGAAAAATCTTGATGAAGGTGGTTTGTGGCGATCACACGAACATACTGACCTGCTGGTCAACAAATTGGACACTGATGTCCTATGGGACCAATTTGGTGTTGTGGGTGATCTCGTGGTAAGTTTGTCTCGAATACATTCACCGACCTGTCCCCTCCCTTTATCTTGGTTTCGCTGATACTTACTTTATTACAGCCTTTTACAAACGACTTCCCGCATGCCAACATATGTTGCCTCCTCTCCCCTGACATCCTACATCAACTGATTAAGGGCACGTTCAAGGACCATCTCGTTGATTGGGTTGAAAAATACCTGGTCCTAACACATGGCCAAAAACAAGCTGACGCCATCTTGGATGAAATTGACCGCCGGTACAATTTATCAATGACTTGCTAGCATTAAGTTTCTGAATTATTTGTTAGCATCGCATCAGTGGCATCCTTTGCCAGTCTCCATTGATTCCCTCAAGGCCGCCATTTCAAACAATGGATGGGTGATGACTCAAAAGCATTGATGAAGGTGAGTCAAGTCATTATGGAGTGTAGCTCGATTGTCACATTATTATTACTCGGTTTACCTGGCAGCTATCGAAGGTTACATTCCCCATGACATGCTGCGCACATTCCGTGCCTTCCTTGAGTTTTGCTATCTGGTGTGCAAGGATGTCATTACCAAGCCAGACCTCATACAGTTACAAGATGCACTCTCGCGTTTCCATCACTATCGTGAGGTATTCAAGAATGCCGGAGTGGTGCAAACCTTTTCGCTCCCCTGACAACATTCCCTCTCACACTACTTTGAACTCATTAAGCAGTTTGGGGCACTGAACGGACTGTGCTCCTCTATCACAGAGTTGAAGCACATCAAAGCAGTGAAGATGAAACAACCCAAGGAGCTGGTAAGCTATAGGTTGCACAAGTCCAGCGACTCAAAAGAAAGCTGAGAAGTAGTCGTATCCACAAGAGGAGCTCAGTGGGGAAAACTCCAAGTGAACTAGACTGAGGTTCACTGGAGGCAGGCTTGTCCCTTATAAACTATTCTAATGTTTGTACATGCGTATGTCGTATCTACAATGACAAACCATATATAGACTAATGATTGCATAGCCCACAGTTGGCTGTGCGATATGGAAGCATGGACAGCCTTCAAGGCTGTGAAGAATGGAAGCCATGCATAG
>JBBPLN010000872.1:0-12288 GCA_038089815.1 Sutorius eximius
ATTGTTTGATTTGTATCTTGGGATCCCGACCACCAATTTTCATGAAAGTTAGTGCAAAATGATCCCACAGATGCCCTCTATTTTATGGTATAAACAGCTCTCAGAAATAAAAAATCAATTTAGAATCTTAATTCCAAAATGACCATATAAGTCAGTCACACTAAGGGACTTGTAAAGGCTCCAGCAGATAACAACCCATGGATCCTGGAGTATGACGCGAGATTCACACCACCTAATATGGTCGCCCTACTTTACAAAGGCCTATACCGTACAGAAATGCGCAGGCTGGCAGGGAAATAAAGCAAGGGATAAGGGTGTAAGGTCCCAGGCATCCAAGCGTTCCGCGGTTCGGATCGACAAGGACAAAGGGAAAGAAACGAAGCGGTTGTCAAGCCACGTCGGTCACCCATTTCAGTTTGAGACCATACGCTATCACAGGTTAAATACGGATCGTCTGTCGCTCTCCAAGCTGCCTAGCTTTGAAAATAAACTAACCGCCCGCTTACAGCGGTCATCATGGCCTTGTTCAAAAAGTGCTCTCTCTGCATCGGACGACTGTAAAACGAAACAAGCTCAAACAAGCTCGATTTGTCACATCGTATTCTAAGCGCTTCTGTCGGTTATTCAATAATGTCACAGGTAGTGAATTAAAACGCGTCGGTAACAAAAATAAGTTTCATCGGTAAGGTCAGTCACGGATTAAGGTACAAATTCACGAGGTCATTGCGAGGATTCGGTGCTACGATGCATCAAAAAAAAAAAGCCTGCTCGAACTGGAATGCTACGAAGATTCGGTGTGACGATGCATAAAAAAAAGTCTACTCGAACCGGAATGCGTCAACACTTGCCAAAGATGTCCTTGATGTTGGAGGCGACGACAAACAGAAAGTCCAAGAGGTTGGAGGCCGTCCAAGAGAGGTCCCTCCCGTTCTTTTGTCCCAACCATTTTGCAAACTCGCTCCGTCCATCCTCCCCAGGCCGGAAAGAATCGAGCGGAATTCCGAGGAGCTCGAAAACCTTGTCGCGCAACAAGGGAACCTCCCAGACGTAAAAGACGAGCCCAAGTATCCATTCTTGAAGGTCTTCATCCTTGCATAAGCGGGCGCTACCGTCCCAAGACCCTTGATGATCGACGCTGTCAATCTTGGGGCATCCACAGGATGCACACCTCCCAGAGTTGTTGGACGAGCGAAAGGACGCGCGAAAGCTGTTGTATTCCGGGGATCCAACCCAACGCATGAGATCGCAATGCTTGAGGGAGTTGTGGGGGTGGAGGGGGGATCGGCCAAGGAGGGTATGCGCCATGCATGTTCCCTTGTGAGAGTTGAGAAAGCTAGATACGATTGGGCACTGGGAAGAAAGGGCAGCTTTCAAATTCGTTCGTAGAGACTTGATCGCGTCATGAGTGGGGTGCTGCTGGGGTCGATGGTGGTTCGGGGCTAGCGTCGATGGCGGCGTGTGGAGGTGAGAGTGAGGGGTTGGGGTGGTCGGTTCTTCAGCGGAGAGGGGTTGAATGCTACGATGATGTTGGGTTTGGGGAAGGCTAGAGGATAAGAGCGCAGGGGGCAACGGTTGGGGCTCTGGCTCAAACACAAGAAGGTCGTCGAGTTGGGTAGCTGGATTTTCTAGCACCTGCTTGCGCTTTTTGGAGGAGCAGGGTTCGCACGGACCATCGGTTTCAGATGAAGCATCGGATTCGTTACCACCAGGTGTCTGGGTGAAAGGTTAGCTTGGATGTCGGTGAAAGTAAACGGATAGGGGTCGTGCGTACCTCGAGCGAAAAATGTGACTGAAGATGTACGTACAGCTCGTATGGGAGAGCGGCGGTCAGACAGAGGGGGCACCGATAACCCGCTTCATCTTCCTCGAGGTTGTAGAGCGTATCTATTAGGATGATCCAGTGGGGTGATCGGCAGGCTTTAGCGGCGTGCGTACCAAAAACAGAGAGGGTCAGGTTACGGGTCTCAGCATGGGTATCGATATGCCGCAGGGGGTCTACCGTGGTTTTCAGGCAGAATGGGCATTTGGGTGAGGATGGCATGAAGGGCGTCCAGAGATGAGATGCAGCAGCGTGATGCGATGGGAGGGAAAGAGCGGATTGGAGGTTACGAAAGAGAGGGCTTAAGAAGAAGCGTCAGCCACAGAGGCTCAGGTTAAGGGTTTATTGCTTTTAGTATATCTATAGCAGGTCTAGATATGAGTGATCGGTTGCGGGTCTAAGTATGGGTGATAAATTGTGATAAGAGCTTCGCAATGAGGCTCCGTGGTGAAAGGCGGCTTCGGATACAAGATAGCGCCGTATCACAGAAGCTGTTGGAAGAAGGAAGGCATTGGAGCGAAGCAAGCGGCGTCGGAGCTTTTGGGGGTACAAAAGGGTGTATGGGAGCGGTGGAGCGGCTTGAGTACCATGTCCACCAAGACCGTATGCCCGTATTGCTTTGCACGCATGGACGGCAGCTGCCTTAGGCTGGAACGGCACGTCAAGGCCAATCATAACGCAGAGGAAAAGCTAACGCTCTACACCTTTGGTGAGTACCAGGCTTCACGAGGTAGACGGCGGCTCATAAGCGTATAGGCCGAAGTTGGATCCTGAGAGAAAAAGAGGGCCGGTTCACATGCCCAGTCTGCGCATTCTCGGGGCTGCCTTGGGAGCTATTGGTGCACTGGCGGAAAAGCCACCTAGCTCGTGTGAGTGAATGCGCGAGTGGTCAGCTACGGTAGCTAACGAAAAACGCAGGGTTCTGACGGTGGAGATGACCGTTGAGATAACCGTTGGAATAACGTTGGTGTAGCTCTAGGGGAGGAAAATTTGTAGATATCCGTGAACGTGCCAAGCAGTCAGTGGTTGCGGTTGTCAGTCACACAGTCGGTCTTGGGTGAGGGTCACGGGGTTCAATCCTACCGTGGGTTGGTGTGATAAAAGTCAGTCACAGGCCATCGACGCTGAATAGTTCACAAAAAGCTCGCCATGGGAGAGGTATTTAGGCAAGGGTGATTTGCGTATGCTTTAACAAGGTATGCTTGGCCAGCCAGGCATGAAACGACGACGATCGTCGATAGGTACGCTAACGTGTATAACGAGTCATCTACACAACGCATCTACCTTTGAAAACGCTCTGAAAACGTGACGAGAAGCAAGGCAAAGTTGGGTAACGTATCTGGAGAAGACGCAGGCTGTGTAACCCATTCCGTAAACCTGGCTAGAGGTGCTCCTGAGGACAGGGGTGGTTGGAGAGACAAGGAGTTGGAAACCTCGGAAAGAAAGTTCCTGGAGTCGTTGTCGTAAAGGTAGATTAAGGTAACGATGCTGGGTATAAGATAAGGGGTTTCGCTAGGGCAATTGTCGGGAATGATTCTGTCACCCCTCGAGATGGAGGGGTGGCTACAGGGTGCCCGAAAAGGAACCCAACACAAGTGACACGAGGGCCAGAAAACGTGATGGTCCCTGTTCTTCGCACGGAGGGCGGACAACACGGAGGCAAAGCGGTATGAACGACTGTGTTCATGAGGCCCTACCTGAGGTTCCCCTAAAACCCAACAGTCTATGCAATTGATCGCTGTCACGCGAGCAATAATTCGTTGGAGCGCCTCCATCCCCTGCTTTCCCACGTCGTAAACGGCATCAACAAGCTCACCATTGTTGACCACAGAGGCTGAAATTGAGGCGACGGGGGGGTTGGGTGTGACCGGATCGGGTGGCATGATGGGTCGGTCAGCGTAGGGAAGATCAAAGCGAAGGGCCTGTGGAACGGTGAGGTTGGAACGCTAGAGGTAAGGATTAGCGCAAGGATGGCGAGGTTTGGCACGGCGGGTTACCTTGGAAAGGTCTAGGCACGCATCGCAAAGAACGTTTTCAGAGGACGAAGCGCAGGAATGCACAAACGGATCGAACTGATGGAACGTCAGACGACGGCAGCTGTTGGTCTGCAGAAAATGGGCCATTGATCTTCGTCCGGCGTGATCGGGATCATCCGAAGGCGGGAGACGGGGTAGGGTGCTCCATATCGTGATTGCTTCGGAGGAATGTCCGTCACGCCCAAGACGCCCGGACTCTTGAAGAAAAGACAGCATGTCGAACGGTTCGACGATGATGGCATACCGCACCCGAGGAAAATCGACACCTTCTGCGAAGCATATGGTAGCGGCAACCCATTGGGTTTGCCCAGACCGCCAAGCTTGAAAGATGCGTGATTTTTCTTCTTTATTGTGGCTCTCGTCGGATAAGATGCGGCTGGTATATGTGGGTATGTGGAGCTGGTGGGCGACCTCTTGTGTGAGCTTGATGCTCGTCGTGTAGATGATTCCGCGTTCGGTTGGTTCCAAGCGGATTGAATGAAACGCCTCGAGGGTTTTCTGAAGGACAAGCTCTGGCGGGACCCGACAGACGGTGTATCGGATATTGGGGTGAGAAAGAGGGGCACGGATGATGCGAAGTAAAGCCGGGTCTATCATCATGGATTGACAGAGGGTCGGAATTGAATAGATGGGCATGGTGGCGGTCAGAAAGGTGATGGGCTTCTTCAACCGAGTGAGCAGATGGAAGAGCTTGAAGCATGAGCGATAGGAGGCAGAGATGACGACGTGATGGGCCTCGTCTACGAATACGCGCTGCAGTCGGCCAGAGTTCGCCTCTGCCCACCTGAAAAACTGATCGGTTCCGGCTTCATGGGCAGGAACGATGATGAGCTGATCGTTGATCGGATCGGTGTTGCAAGACCACTTTCCACCACGAATTCCTGGACAAGCGGCCAGTCTGCGGTCCATGTCCTCTGTCAATGCGACAAAAGGGGTGACGACGACAAACATGCTGGATGGATTTAGCAACGGGGCCGCGAAAAAAGCGAGGCTTTTCCCGCTTCTGGTAGGCATGACGGCCAGAACATGGTCGTTTGTCAGGCAGCTTTGCACGAGCTCCGCTTGGTAATGGGATTTGAAAGAAAAGGGGTGAGGTCCGGGGTACAACGGGTGAATCCGAGAGGCAAGCAGGGGGTGAACGACGAGGGAGGACGGCTGAGATGAGGCTATGGCGGATTGGGTGAGGAACGTCGAGTTGATGTAGGAGGTCAGATCGGACCCAACGCCTTGCAAGACGCTTGTCCAATGTGGGAGAATCCTGTTGAAAAAATCCTGAGTTGCCTCACGGCTTACGTCCTGAATGCACGAGGTTAGAGGAGCCTTGATCGTGCTCCACAGCTGCATGGGCCGATCCCCCTCGGACGACCCTTGGTCCTTCTCCTGGGTGTGGGCCGGTGAACAGCCTAGACAAGCATGCCAGCGAGCGGAAACGCGCTGCATTGAGCGCACGGATGTATGGGATACGGTGGATAGCGCATTGGTCCCTTGAATGCCGTAGTGAGCGTCCGCTATGGTCGCGGAATGAGCGAACTGGGCATGAATGGCTGCCAAATCATGGTCATCGTCGTCGGGAACGCCATAGTCCGTACCGGCAAGGCAGCAAAGCATGGAGCACATGACCTGTCTGTATTCTCTGAGACCCAAGGGTAGTCCGAGGTACTTTTCGGTGTAGTGTTGGAGGACATGCGAAAGCTTCGGACTGGTTAGCACGATTCCGTGGTGAACGAAGATATACGATAGGTAGGTCTGAGCTCGAGATACGTCCATGACGAAGCAGGAAAGCTTGGCCGCGACGGGGTAGAGAACGCTGAGGGTGAGTATGACGAGGCGAGAGACGGAACGACACGGGGTACGGACGACAAGCCTGCCATGGCCCTGAAGGTGTTGAGTCTTGACGTACGTCGTTGCAAAGGATAAAAGGCCGTTGAGAATGAATACGTGGCGTTCCCCTTTTCCGTGGATGGTATGCTGGAGGTGATCGCATTCCGTGCCTCGCGCACCCCCTCCCCAGGTCAGGGTGACCGCATAGTACGTGGCAGAGACCAGCTCGTCAAGGTCTGTGATCCACCTCCAAATCTCGCCTGAAACGGAATAAGAAAAGTCACAGAATGCGTGAGGGCGGACCTTGCTTTTGTTGGCTACAAGAACGCCTTGTGATTTGGTAAAGTAGGTGCCGTCGACGGACATTGCGTCTAGTAGCCTTTGCGAAAAGCTCGACAGGCCTTGCGAATCTTGGGAGACGATCGAGGTTCCCTGAAGGTCTTCTCGAGGATGGTCGACGAACCAGCTGTCCGGATTGTCCGGGTCCGTTCTAGAATCGATATATTCCAATATATCCGAGATGTTGAGCGACAGGGTGAGCTTTTGGATCAAGCCGTCCATTTCTTCCGTGACGGAATGCAGTGAGGTCCGCAGACGTTCGACGCTGAGAGGAAAGCCGTCGACGGACAGAACGCTCATCTGCGCATTCCAGATGAACTGAGGAAGTCCGGGCTCGCTGTATGCGAGCGAACTCAGATATGCATGCTTCTGTCGCAAATAGGTAAAAAGGCTCGGTCGACCGTCCGTGATGAGATGCTTGACATGGATCTCGTACGCCCTATCAATGCGGATGAGATGGTAAAAGCGCAGCATATAGTGGGGTACCTGTAGGTGTCGCCGTCGTAAAGGGGGGCTTTGTTTAATATCTCCTGAACGGCGCTTGCCCTAAGGCACCACTGGATGGAAGAGATATGGGGAGGGATGGCAGAAACCCTTGTGGTATTTCCGACGTCGTCCCTGAGGTGGTATGCGAGCAAAAATAGGGTCAACAGGTCCTTGCGATCGCTCAAGAGTGCGTCGTGACTGACGTACTCCAGCAGGACCATGATCGTCGCATGGATCTGCTCCTCAAGGTTTCCGAGGTTTGAGCCATCCAGGATGTCTTGTAGGGACGATAAATGCGAGAGGTGGTCTTCGTGAAGCGGCACAGGGAACCCTTCGACTGGGTTACGGATATGGCGCAAAAGAAAGACGAGGAATAGCGCCATCAGGTTGGAGTACCGCTTTAACGTATCCTTTTCCTGAACGGACTTGAACAGTTGTGAACTGAGCTCTCCAGTTGAGAGGATGGCACAAGTGGTAAGGACGGGAAGGGAACGGATAAGCGGAGAGATGGCAGAGTAATAGCTGTGGACACTTAGAGCAAGCCAGCCATAGCAATCCGAGGGGGACATAACGGTGTTCCGGAGATCACGAATGCGAACGCCGACAAGAAGGTGGTCCCAACCCAGCTGAGCAAACAGGGTACCCTTTGACCGCTCGTTGGACGATGGCTCAAAAGCTTCGGGCAGGGCGTACAGCTGGAAAGCGGACAGCTGCTCTTCAAGGTCATCTACGAGAGATCCAGGGCAGGTGGGGGCGGTAACAACAACCTCCACCATCTGTTGGGCAGTGCGGATGTTGGAGAGTTTGTGCACCTTGACCTTGCAGGATAGCCTGTTGGAACTGCCATGGTGCTCGGTGCAATGCTCGTTGAACTTCCTCTGGTCAAAAAAGACATAGGAGGTTGGACATCCAGGTACCTGGCACTTGACAGTGTCAAAGATTGCAAGGCTGGGGATGGGGGGGATCGGTCCAGGAAATATGGACTTTGGTTGATCGGCTTTCAGCTGTAAAAGCATCCTGTTCACCTCATCCCTGGAGGGGATGGAGGAGCAAGAGTGCATGGGTGGTTTGTGGTTTGAAATATAGTGGGGGTGAGTGGAAAGATGGCCTATGGGCAGTCAACAGAAAAGGCAGATCGTCAGGTTGAATGTGGGGTCAACCTGAACGCCCATGGATAAAAGCACCTTGACTATGGTGGAATCCATAGCAGGAGATGTTGAATCCGGTAGATGCGGTGGGCACGGATTGGAACCAGCAGACGTTTTGGAGTCAACATCCATTTTGACCAATGCATGGCAGATGGGGGGCTGTCCAATCACAGCGCATGGGGTAGGATCGGAGGGAGGTTGAGTCGGGTCCAGGTTAACATGGAGATCAAGCCCCAAGCTTTTAGAAGCTATGCATCAAGGTTAAAAAGGAATGAGAGAAAGAAAGATGGGGGACAGGCTACCAGAAGATGTGATGCAGTGGTCCGACAATGCACAATGGTTCAAGGGTGCAGAATCAAATGATTGTGTACATGGAGCGAGGTCGGATTGATCAGCTGGGGTGGATAGCTCAACATCCACATCCATGTCAAACCGTGGTCCTTGTTTGCAGCTGCATGCATCATCCATCGAGGTTAGCGGATTGGGAGGCTCATGGTCAACAACAGATTGATCGTCCATGGAAGGGACAAGGTTGGGGGTTTCAACAGCTTGTTGGTCAGGAAAGGCATGGGGATCAGTTGGGTGGTCCATCCTGCGACAAAGGGAGTATATGCTGTTGTAGCTGAATCTTGCATGCCTCCCATCACTGCAAGGGCATGGTAGCTTTCCAGAAATGCTGTCACGGGTGATTTCTACCAAGTTACCTGTGTCGTTTTAGTACAAGGAGCAAAGGAAATGTGCATATATGCAGGTACCTTGGTAACAAACCAACCTAACAATGGTATGGTAGTTAGATCTGTGCCAGATTAATTAGCCAATTGTATAGCATATAGGCGTAGTATACATGCCAAGCTGCCAGGATATAGATGGAGGTAGAAGAGGGAACTCTAAATTTAACAAGAAGTGAATGCTAACTTTAACGAACTAAACATAAGCGTAAAGGGATGTGGGTGGTTGTAAGCAGGGTCAAGTGCAATATGATGGACAGGTTGGACCATGTAGAGGAGGGAACACCAACGTTAATGAAGTAGATATTAACATAAACATAAACTCCAATGTTTAATGGTCTATAAGCCTGACAACATGGAGTTAACCAACCCCAAGTGCTAACTAACCAACCAACCTTTAACGACAAACTCCAATGTTAATGTGAGGGAAATCCACAGGGATGCTTGGGAACACCTCCTAATGCTCCTTGAATGCTGTTCGGATGGTCAGATTGATGGGCAGATTGATAGGAAGCGGATTGCATGCCATAGGTTTCTAAAAAAGGGGGTAGGAGGAGAAAACAACTCTATAATATATTAATATCATCACAGTATCATTTCCTGAATCTATTGAACTGTTGGACAACATAAGTAAATGTTCTTCAATTAATAGTATCATTATAATACTTCACAGGCATGTTTTCCAAGTGAGGGCTCTAATGTTGGAAGCCCCAGGAACTTCCTAGTAACATATAAGGGCTAGATCTACCAGTAATTAGAGTAGTACTTACCATCTGAGATAATTGTTCATATTGTGATTCTTCTTGAGTGTATGAAGGTTGCATGTTGATATTTCCTGAAGACTATTGATAAGATTGACTGGAAAGGACTATATATTACCTGTGATATCAGGGTTTGAAAGATGTGGAGAGAAGCTGGTGGTGGGTCTGGTGTGAGTGTTATCAGTTTCATCATGATCAGACTACTTGATTGAGGTCTGACAAGATCATGTGACTTTGAATAAGGCTGCACCACCTGTGCTCACATTTCCCTTCATGTAGCTGATGAGCATCTTGTTTTTATTTAAATTAGTTGAATTCAATAAATTTACTACTATATTACTACTAAAACACTAATGACATCTACAGTACTGGCAGGAGTGCAGCCAGTGGAGGTGTGAGGTAGCATGAGTGGTGATGACAATGGCACAACAGTCATGGATATTTGTCTGCTACAGTAAGACCAAGAAAGATGAAAACCATATTTCTCCTTTATCTATTTTTCTCTGGGCAGCAACAACAAGCTTACATATTCTGAACAACCCCTTGAATATCTCTGACTTGTCATTCTATCATCTGAAGAACCAGGAAGAAGTAAGTATCTCTCTATTACTTATATATATTCATCTAATCTAATTTATAGCTTCATCTCTTGCAAATCCATTGATCTATGATGGGTTAATTGAATTCTATGGGGAGTGCCAACCACTCCTTCTAGGACTTCAACATTCTGGTTTGTTGGATAACAACCAGCTTTTAAAAGATAATGGAAATAATTGGGTACTTATAGGTATTATTGCTATAAAAATATTATATTAGTCTATATATAATCTGTTTTTTGATCTTAGCTGACACCTCATACTTTGATAGAACTAAAGAAAAAATAAACTTATGACTTATCAATAAATAAACAACTTACTCTGATTAATGTTGGAATTACAAGAATCATGAAGCTGTTTCACATGGACATCTATGAATTCAATTGTTTAATAATAAGTTCAAGTTCAAATTAAAGTTCAAATCTCACTGGTGAAAGATTTGATGTGTGGCATTGGAGACACAACTTGCTCCAACCCAACTGACCTTTGACCTCTTTTCATGGACCAAGGATAAGACAGTCACCACCAACCTTTCTGACTGGCTGCCAGTTGCTAGTGCTCACTCAATGACCCAAGAAACCACCACCTTTTGTCTTGATACCATTCTTCATTACAAGAAATGCAAGAAAGGATCTTCAGCTATATTTTTGGTTGGTTATTGAGACTTTAAGGCAAATAGTTGTTTGAGAAGACTAATGGCCTGAAAGTGAATAGCTGTAGATGACTAAAGAGGGTTAGAAATCTCTTCACCACTAAAGAAACAGCAGCCAACAGTTTGAATTGCAAAGATGGATAAATAATAGAGAAAAGATCTCTTTTCAGTTGTTCTGAAATGAGCAGAGATATATAGGAAAAGCTCTCTCTGAAGTAGGTAATGATGGCTATCATTATCAAATGGTTGTATTTTAGTATAGTATAAGTTAGAGATATAATGCCTTATCAGAGGATATCTGATCTTGCAATGTATTGAAAGAAATATGATTTGGTTGCTCTAAGAATGGTTTCTTTATCATATGGCAAATAGAATTTATAGCAGGTTCTGCATAATATAAAATTATAAAAGTAAGACAATATGTATAATATAATTTACCTGATATCAAAACCCTTAATAGAGCAAGAAAAACCAGTCCATCTATTAGGAACAGGAATCTAGCCAGCTTGACGGGCTCTCTGTTATTTCTTAGGCATACTTAAAAATGTGGCTTCAAGGATCATGAGGTTTTGTGATGTTCATCACTCACTGTTTGATATCCATATCTTTTGCCATGCCATCCTCCTTTCATCCTCCCACATCACTGATCATTTGGACAACAGTGAGGATTTTGCTGCATCTAAACTATATACCTTGATTGATAGGAGATGAATGGTTTCTTTTGATATTTTTTACCACTTGAACTATAATTTATTAATTGCTTTGAAAATATGAGATGAAATAATGAATTTACCATTTAATCTAACATCAGCAATCCTCATGGGCTCATTACAGTATCTCCATTCTTCAACCATTACCTGTTCTTTTGAGGAGAGAAACCTCCTTGCTGGATCAGTGGGAGGTTGAGGATGGAGAAGACCAGGCATTGGGACTTCAGGTATAAGTGGCCATCCAAAGGCATTTGCCTCTAAGCCAAGAAATATAGCTGACCAATTTTTTGATAATAAAGACTAATATAGTATATTTAAATGCTGTGAATATATTATATACATACTTGTGCTACCATCAAGTTGTTACCTTGAGGTTGGGAAATAAAGAGAGCCTGTTGAAGGCTATTGTCCTAGAGTGTTTCAAAAAATTTCTAAAAAAGTTAGTTAGTATTCAAGGTTTACATCCAATTTACATACCATGCTGGGCTGAGCATGAAAGCCAGGAGGTATGATTTCAGGGTGGTGTCCAGTTAATAGGGCTTGAGCATTGAATTCTTTCTGAAAGGAAATTTTATATTAGTTTGTACTAACCCTATTGAATATATATATCATCTGAAATGTATCCTGATATTCAGTTAGTGAAGTACCAGAAATACTAGATTCTTCTAGCAACCCAAATATAGCAAGAGCTTATTTATCACTGTAAGAGTTGTTGGACCTCCTCTTTCTCCTCTGAGTCCTCAAGGGGTTTGAGTATGCTATTATAGAAGCATTTAGAATCTGTCAAAATATCTGTGCATGTATTCATATCCCATGTATGTTGTCAAATATTGTTGTGAAAACATAAGTTATCATCATTTTCTCTTGCTCTCTATGTTGAATCAGATGATATTGGAGTTACAAATATATGCACAGTTCACATAGATCCTGACACTGTTCACAGTCACATTGGCACATGGTATATTAACTCCTTTTCATTTTCATTTTGGTTCCTTTGTTACTTTAGACCACTCATATGATAATACTGTAACTTTGTATGGGTTGGAATAATTCTCCTCCCCTGCACTCTAATTGTTGTTCAGTCATGATAGCATGCCACTCACCCTTTGGCAGGGTTACAACTCCTCCACCCATCCACTCCATCAAATTTCAGGTCATTATCACCACCATGTTGTCAATGACAACACCTGCA